>BGPR01011800.1:0-34107 GCA_013235015.1 Araneus ventricosus
TTCAAACATCACATTGTGTGCAGCGTTTTTTAATCCCCTGGTGTATAATAGATTTTCTTAAAATTCTGAAACCTGTACATAACAAAGGTATATAAAATTAAAGTACACGTTAGAAATACCATACGTTATTTTTTGCGTGTTTCAAACGATACTCGTAAACGCCTTGTATGGCCGAACAAATGTTATTTTACTTTATGTCATATATGTGAATTTCATTTTTGGGAGGAAAAATCTGCACAGAAGTTTTAAACCCAGGCTTTACAATATACCAAACAATATATAACTTTTATGACTAGGTGCTAAATCTCAGTTTAAATTCTGAATTAAAGAATTGAAAGTGTGAAAAAATATTTAGGTTACATTTCAATACTAGTTATTTATTTAAAGATAATGTAGCTAGAAAGAGTGTTTTTGTCTAGATAACCCAAAATGATGTAGGTATTCTTAGCTCACTTTACAGCGTGTCCTTCTTCGACGATGGCTATTGCTTCCATATTAGAATAGCTTTAGCCACGTCAGCTCTTGCACATAATACAACAAAGATGTCTCTGAGCAGTGAAAATGAAATGTTTTCGAGCATCATAATTCGATGGCAGGCTCCCGCTTCCTTAAGTCCTACGTTAAATCAGACTTCTTTATAAAGAAGAATAGTGGAATTTCCGAGAATGTTAATTTTTGCATGATGATGCATCAATCCTTCGGAATGAATATTCATCAATTAAAAACAGCACAACTTTTCCTAAGGTAACGCCGTCCTAAAGCTGTTTGAGAGACTGAAAATTTGCTCAAGACATAATTTAGAAAATGTTGCTTGAACATACATTGCTTATAATAATTTGTATCTTATACACTTTCCAGAAACAATTCTTACATTAAAAGCACATAGAGAAAAAGAACAATTATTCGGATGCACATGTTTAAAAACGTGTCACCACTATTTTAATACAAAATTTCTTTATATAAATTTTATTTTTTTAAGGAACACATCTCTTGTGCGATAGTTTCTTTCCTTTAATTTAAAGCTCGGATTTTTATTTCCAGGCTGGTAGAACAAATTACAATTGAAGTTTTTATTATTTGAAGCGTTCCGATGAAGCGATTTTTTTCTGATATGAGATTTCAGCGACATCTGTTAGGTCAACGGATGAAGTTATCTGACATAAAATTTCGAAACTGATGGGAGGATGAAATTCCAATAGTATTATACATTTCAAATATTGGAAAAATGTGAAAAAATGTTAAAATTAGATAAAAAGTTAAACGACAGCTCAATTCGTAGCATAGAAGAGATAGTTTTTAAAAATACTTAGTCAATGAAAAAATAATTTTTGTGGTATAATATTTTCCGAAGTTTTCAAGGAAATACTCCGAATTCTTTCATTTTTTAAATTATTAAAATTTCCAAAAAATGTCCTTAAGTACATATCCCCCTTTCCAAATATGTTTGTGCCAAATTTCGTAGCTCTTTGTGCAGCGGTCTGCTCTCCGTAATTCAAGCTCACACACACCTACAGGCCCTCGCATGTTCTCCTTGTTTATTCATAGATGTGTAAAAACGCTACAGCTGTGTTTTACCTAATTTTTTGAGACATCAATGATTTACAGTATTTCTTCAGTTCTTAATAAAAATAATTATGCTTATATTGATTAATATTGTTAACTATGTGTCAGAGTTTGGAAACTTTGTGGTCCGGTTCCTGAAAATTTGATAAAAATGGAGCCTCATAGATTTTCCCCTGGAGACTCCCTTAAATCCGGCGAATTATCAAAATATGGAACAAAACACTATTGGAGTTAAAATTTCTAATATTAGATTTTTTTTACTGTCCGATCGGACAAAGTATGCTTCTAGATGAAAAGGAAACGTAGCTTCTCTCTTGTGTTCGATAATAAACAGAGAGCGTGAATGTTCAATAAACAAAAGCTACGAATTATGATGTTTTGTGTAATGCAAGGATCAAAGACTATTGAATGATTGCTGTAGATCAAATTTCTTTTTAATTTCAAATCTTCTTTAAATCATGTTTTGAATCAACGAAATTTTTCTATCAACACATTTCTAACATATCTCTGGATTTGGTTTGAAATGTATAACATTGTTTGGTAGGGGATTAAAAATAAAAAAACCCTGTGAAATTTGAAAACTATCGTCCTATGGAATAATCGTGCTTTCTCACTTATTCTTTCATAAAATTTTTTGGAATCTTGCGTTTTATCTAACCGCTCATAGCTGCGCCCCAAAAACAATTAAAAAACTTACATCGATAGACAGCAGAGGTTTTAATCAGCTCTTAGCTGAAGTAAAAGTTGATTTCCCTCTGGATTCAGCGATGGCAGCGCCCTCATGTTGTGCTCCTAGAATTAACCAATTTGATCCCTTCATGTTATGCGAAAAATGCAAAGTGGATGCCATGTTGTCTTCGACGCCTTCGTTATGGCTTCATGGGAATTTTATCGCTAAATATTATAATTTTTGATATTTTTGATGCACTTTCATTAAATATCGATTTTATAATGAAATTAAGTACATTATGAAATGAAATGATGGACTTTCTTCGAAAGTTTTAGGCCATTATTCAAGTTTCCTTGAGGTGAAAATAAATAAATTAATACATTTCGAAACACATAAAAAATTATTTAAATTACTGCAAACGTCAAAAATAACTTTCGTTTATTTTTCCTGCAATAGAATTTCCATTTTGGTGCTATGAAATTGTATTTGCTCATCGTAGTAGAAAAATGTAAAACTAACACAATATGCTTTATTTCTTAAAATATTCTTCCCTATCTTTTGTTTTGGTAGTTTATTTGTGGATTACGTATGGAAAATGACATCACTACAAGAAACATGAGAAAAAAGAAACTTTTGCCGGAATTTCTAATCAACTAACAGGAAATACTGAAACTTTCTCATACGGAAAAGAAGTACATAGAAAAAGTCAGTTAAATTCTTCTTCACAACTTTGTGCTTACTCTACATTCACCTGAAAATTCTACATTCGAACTTACAAAAATTCAAGCTTACGTGTGTTTATCATATAGCAGCGGCATTATGGAAAAGGCAAAGAGAAAATTATCTGTATAACGTCTTTGTTTGACAGTGACCATTTGGTATCACTGCATTTTGTTCAAGCAGAGTGTTACCAATTTGATACAATTTGCGTTACATAAATAAATTAAAAGCGAAACACTTTTTTCAATCGTGTTCTGCTTAATTGTCAAAGAAGGACATTTATGCCAAAGTCGCATCAAAAGTTTCACTCTACAGCAATCCATCTTGAGAAGAAAAATCTCTCTATTGCTTTTCTTCAGAAATTTAATCTTTCAGCTTTCATCAATCGATGTTGAACATCTTTTTGGCACCCTCTTAACCCCTTTAAAATGCTCTCTAGAACGGATTTCGCAATTGAGTTTGACTTGATAAATGATTGGCAAGAGTTTTTATTGCTGTAAAAAGTAATCATTGTTAAATTTCAATGAGCGGAGGGAAATATTGATTTTTCTTCTGTTATATCTTCTAGTGAAAGAGTGTAAAGGTATACTTACTTTGAAGAAATAATATTATTTGTTTCGTTCTTGTTGCGTTTGTATGTAGTATGATTACTTCAAAACTAAAATCTTCACGAAGACATAAAAATTTTTTCTAAAGAGTTATAATCTCATAAAGTATAACAGAAATAGTTATTAATGCAATAAAATTTTTTGAATTTTTTTAAGGTACCTCCAATTCTGTGTATTACCACATGAAGACGAAATTACTGAATATTTTCTTCTAACCAAAATTATTTATACAAACGTATGAATAAAACTAAAATCTGATTCGTTTAACACTTTAATTTTTCTATTTACTAATAATTTACTCATTACTTAAGTTACATTTTATGTTTATGATTAACATTTCCATTTTACTTTATTACTATATTCACCATAAATATTTACATTGCTAGAAGCTATAATTTATTTTCAATAAAAATTGGATATTAATTTGAATTTTAACCACATTCATAATGTATTTCAATAGGAATTTTCTTGATTCATTACAGCCCCTCATAATCAACTTTTGATTTGATCTCCAGATTTTTAATTACAAATATAAAAGCTCGTTTAAATAAACTTTTATTATTTTTTATTATTTTTAGCGGTTATTTTATTTAATTAAGCATTATCTATTGTTCTGTAATCATGTAATATTTTTTTTCTAAATAATTATCAGAAAATATTAAATAATGTTTTGTCATTGGAAACACATACCTGTACAAAATTTCACAACTCTAGCCCATAAAGAAGTAAATAAAAATGTGATTACTAAATTCCATCTTTACAAACAGGAAACAAGTCAAGTTCTTTAAAAGAGTGTAAAAATTAAATTTATGGACAGAAACATTAAATGCAAAGTTGCTTGCTTATTTGAATTTTGTGGACTTCGAGTAATCAAGTTCATTAAACTTTCAGTGGAAGCGTATGCGCAAATTTTACGACAAAAGGGATTTTTCACATTCTGCTCTCAGATTTGAGGACAAAACTATCTGAATGTCATTGCTATTCCTTCATGCAACCCATCTCTAGAGGAGTAGATGGGTTTGTCCGAGTTTCAATTTTATTTTATATTGTTTTATGCTTATGCCGTAAAGTTCACTCGCGCTCGCTCCTGTAATTTGATTTTTTCATGTCTTAACGCTTCAGTTTGGTAATAATATATCGATTGTGCACGTCGATTGAATATTTCATTTTACATAGTCAAGCGTATTTAATATGTAATAGGCCTGTTAATAATCCACTAAGCCGAAGAATTTTCTTGATAAATTTAGCCTTCAGTCGTATGGAAAAATACCTTACTACTCGAGCCAAAATCTGATCATCGACATATGGCATTACCTCGTCTTTTATTATAGTATATACATCACAACCTGAAAAATCAAGTAAACAGAAAAAAGACCTGAGGAGAACAGTTTGTGAACTGTGCGTGAAAGAAGAAAAACGACCATCAAAATCCATGAAATGCATTAGATGCAACAGATCTACAGTCACTGGAAAGAAACGGAACCACCGAGCATTATTCTGCGCTCGTTCATTGCATATTGAAAAGGAAAGTATCCTTTCTCAGTAAATAACTTATACTAAGAGATTCTATGGTTAATATCTTTCAAAGGTGTCATCAAAATATTTAAAATTGCTTAACTTCAAAATTTTCAATAGAAACACAAATGTTTAGTGTCATAAATCAATTTCTCAAGAAAAAAGTACCCCAAGAAATGAATTTTGATTAATATGCCATAAATAGATCGGAAGATATTCGACATTTTGTCTTCTAAATATAAAAAGGAGTCGTTTCTACATTTAGATAGAGAAGTTCTTTGCTTGCGTTTAAATTCGGTACTACCATTTTAAATTATTTTGCACATAAAATGCTACTTTCAAAGTAATGGTCCACATTTTACAATCGATAAAAATTGATGCTTTAAAAGTTGTTTAGAACAGAAGTAACCCAAAAAGTTTTATTTTGTCCTGCAAAAGCTAGGATATCTAATATCTCTGGAAGTTTCGTATAATTTTCACTTTTACCTGCATAAGTGTTGAGCACAAAGGGTTAAAATATTAATAATGCATAAGTATTTAAATAGGCATTTTTTTGCATGAGTCGCAGTAATCGAATAATAGAGAATAATCGTTGCTTTAATGTAATGTTGGTATGTGTATTAAATTGAATTGGATGGGATTTATTCTCACTTTCACTTTTTTCCCTTCGTTGTCTGGTTTTCCTTTGTAAGTGGATAAGGTATTGGTATTATCTAATTCTTCGTATATTAATCATTTGGGTAAAATTCACCACTCTAATTTTTTAAATTTAATATGTATATAAACATAGCTGAACATTTACATATTTTAATTTTATTTTAAAAAGTGGCGTAATAATTATATTTCATAATGCAATTTTTTTCTAAATATATGATGCCCGCATCGTATTAAAGAAAAAATAAAAAAAACAATATAACTTCAAAACTATTATTACGAAGAAGCTGAAATTATGCATAGGCATTAGCCTTCTTCATAGATTACTGTTAAAATTTTTAAGTGTTAAAATTCAAAAATTTTAATGCATAAAATTTGATAAATTATTATATGCGCTTAAAATTATTGTCAAATTATAAGTGTTGATATTGTAGAATATTTCATACTATAAAAATAAAAAAATCTACGTCAATAACTATGATATTTCTCAAAATATTAATAAAAATTGAAAATTTTACTTTATTGTTGGAAACTCAAAATTTCCTTTGCTTATAATTTCGAAAATAATACAACTAGAATGACCATATTTGATATCCTAGAATAAATTTTGACGGAGTTTTTAAATCCATCAATAAAAATATGTGTTACCATTCGAAATTTTGAAGTTATTGCAATTATAAATAAATAGACGACCCCATATGAAATTTTTAGGCTATAGGGCCTTTCACTAGACTTTTTTTCCTGATAACGGGTACCTTTCCTTTTAATATGCGTCGAACCACTGCAAAATAATGCGAGGTGATTACGTCTTTCTTTCCGCGACTGTACTTCCAAGCATCTCTCTAATAAAAGTTCAACATTTTGAATGCAAGCACAGCGATTAGAAAATTACAAGAAAGTATTTGTTATACAATCTTGGATTTTGTTGTTAGCTTTTTGATTACATAGTTTTTAGTTGACCGAGCGAAGCGAGGTCTACGTTTTCACTCCAGGATTTTGCACTTGTCTGTCTGCATGTTTGTTAAGTGATTACGACCAAATGCGTTGTTCGATTTCTTTCAAATTTGGCAGAAATATTTCTTGAAGCAATATAAAACGGTGTATATGTTTTACTTCTATTTATTTTAATTCGGTAGTAAAATACTTATTTTCATTATATATAATTTTCTTATCAATTGGTAATAAAAGAGTGGGTGCCAACCAAAAATTAAAATAGTGTCACCAGAGTTCTAAATAAACACAGTTAGTTTATGGCTATGTATAGATGTGTATAGTTATCCGCTTTTCGCTAAATAAATGTTACCTATTTTTATAATTTTTGCCTATCTTTTAGTTCTAAACTTATATTTAAATTCAATTACCATCTAAACCATTTTTTCTTACCCTATATGGCACAGTACCGAATTTTAAAAAAACTTTAAATATTTTCTTGTAATTGTTAAGAATAAATGGAATTATCAGACATTTCTCGCCAAGATAATTTCCCCTGCCTTATGAATCGTGTGACATCTTTTCGTATATAGTATTTTCTCTTTGAGTAATTGGTATATGATAAAGTAAAAATTAAATTCCAGCCTTATTTTAATATATCTAATTTGTCTGAAAATTTGTGTTCACCATGGAAAGAAGCAGTATTCTTTTTTTAGATATTAGTATTGATTTTGCTTTGGAAGTGAATATAACCGCTTTTTGTTTTCTCTATCTTTTTGCATCATAAAGTTTTCCACGCATATTTCCTTTTTGAATTTCTCTCTCATCTTTTCAATAAGAAATCCATTTTGGTTATTTCCATGAGTGTTGTAAATATTTCTTATTTATTCATTGTTTAAAGTAAATCATAACAAAATCATATAGAATGTCCAGAGGAAAATGAATATTCAATTAAAGGGAGTTAAAAAAAATTCAGAACAAAAAAGTCGATAAATTAAGTTTAAAGGACAAATATAAAAAACTGCATTCAGAGGTAATGCTATTCAAATAAATTCTGACAAAAAGTAGCTATTCAGAACGCAAAGAATATTTGTAATGGTTGTTTCGATTAATAAATATTTTAATAGAGGGTATATTTTATGAAATATTGAGAAAATAAAATTTACTTTGTTAAAATACCTTCCTTCAGAAAATAAGTTTGATAAGTTCCACGTTTAATAACACTTTTTCATAAAAAATTCAAATTTAATATTTTCGTATTAAGCTTTTTAATAAATAAACTTCACTAAAGCTCATATTGTTCCCCTCCCACACACACACCTCCCGCACACATGCTCTGCTTTTGAGTGAAGAAATTTAGTCAACTAACAGAGCACAGCATCAATAGAAAGGAATCTCCGAAATGCTTCCTGCTGACGCTGATAGAGGGCGCAACGACTTCAAACATCGAAACTGGATGAGAAATCTTGTCTGTTCCGTGTCTTTTCAGAAAATGAGAAAAGCGATGAATGAAGCAAGTGAATAAAATTTTATTCTTTCAAAGAGTTGTAACTGGGTTGTAAAAGGTGCAAAATATGTTCAACAATTGAACATAACTATTTCTCAGAAAAATTAATTAACGGTTTATTCCCCAGTAAATTTTCAGTTAAAAACAGCTATTTCTGCTGCAAAAGACACTTAGCAGTAAAGGCAGATGCGTGTTTAGGAAATTTACTTTGTCAAAAATATTGTCTACTAATTTCGAATACTTCTAACTTTAATTTCTAGAGGAAAAATCAGAAATTTGAAATTTTAAGCTGTTATTTTTTAACGGGAACATACTTCTAAAACATTCAGTATAATATCATGTTTAATAATTGAAAAAGGAAAAGGATATCCATGAAAATCTAAACAAATTTGTAATTCGTTAGAGAATAGGAGGCGCACGTCTGAGTGCATGTAAACAATTCTTCTCTCATTACACTTTTCTTGATGTTGACGAAATAATCTATGACGTTCTGGAAAAATAGAAAAATGATGATGACGGCGAGTACGAGAAGATGAAGGCGAAACGCAGTCCAAGAAAGTTCCGTAGAAAGAAGTTGATGAAATATTGAAGACTTTCGTAAAATTTGTCGAGAAATATTCATCTACGTCCGAGAATGATGATAAGAAGCTTTATTGCATACTCACTGAATTTTTAAATCTCCAATGGAAATCTTGTAAACGGTTCGCAGTTATGTCATCACTTTGAAAAAATATAAGAAAGATGCAGTTCGGGTCCGTGAAGTAGATTTTTCGTAGAACGTCGGGATAAAATCAGAAAACAAGTGTTTCGTATCAATATGTAAGTTAATTATCAATCTCTATGATAAAATTTTACACAGAGTAGTATAATGATTACATAATAGGTAAATCGCAAGCTTATTGCTAAATCGCAAGGATCTGTCGTAGATTGGGATTTATCTATTCTGTAACCTTTATACTACTCTTTTTGTAAATATTGTCTTATAGAGATTACTAATTAAATTACATATTAATACGAAACACTTGTTTTATGATTTTATCCCGACGTTCTCAGAAAAAATTTAAGGCGCGGACCCGAACTCCGCCTTTCTTAAGTTTTATTTAGAGTAGCTTTTGATGGCACCATTGTTGAAAACACATAGAACAACATTTCGCTCATGCGCAGTAAAACATTATTTACTGGAAATTCTCATATTTACCTTAGTATTCAAATTTTTGAATTCAAATTTTAATAAAATGTTTCCTTTTCGTATTATCAAGTATTCGGTAAGTTTCGTACAATTCGAAAGAAAACTCTGCATGTTATAATAAAAAACAAGCGGAGGTTAAAATTTTCGATTTAATACCGATTTTAAGTAATTATCGTAAAAATGTATGGAATTGTGAAATAAATTGACATAATAAAAGACAGTGAAAATAATGTATTGATTTCCTTAAAACGGGGATACTTTACACCCATTTTCAAGACTTCAGAATGAATTTCGAGATTAGTTAGTTGCATATATTTCCCTTAAAAAAGGGTTTTCTGATTATTTCCTCGTTGAGTGAATACTAGAGAAAAATTTTGAAACAAAATTTGGATCATATATTAATTTAATAATAAATTATAATTTTTGGAAATTTTGGTGCCAAATTATATCGTGGGTAGGAATCCTTTGCACTAGTACTTTATCAGTATATTTCTTTAACAAACTCACCGTGCGCAATAATAGATATATTTATTGAAAATATGGAGGGGGAATATACAAGAAATATAAATGTTATAAATATCTCATGATATTAAAAAAATTTCGCCTTGACATACGGTGAAATCGGGATGGTGCTTTAGAAACACATTTATCCGGTCATTGTTTGTGTATTATTAATATTATTTCTATTAACACACTTATCTTTATTAGATAAGCATTCATCATCATTTTACAGTCTGTATTATTAACAGGAAAACCAAGCCACTAACCACGACTACAAAGCCGCAACTCTCTTTCCCTTCTCATTGTAGAAAACCAAGGGATTTCCTGATTTCCTTATATGAAATAGCTTTCATTTATTCGCTTGGGGTGCTAGAAATTTTTTTTGAGTATTTAAGAGTACACTAACCTTGTGAAATGGCATTATAGTAGGATTCATGGATCTCTTGAGGGAAATCCATCTACTTTCAAGTTCATGTCTTCCTTTTTTACACCTTGGGCATATCTGAAACAGAAGCAAACGATATTCTTATAATTATTTAATACAAAAGCGAATACAAAAATACAACTGAGATTAGCTTTGTTCCGCAAATTTCCGTGGTGCAAAGGAACCCTCTTTTTCGGTGCAAATCTATACCACGTCAGAAAAAAATTAATTACAACTTAAGCAAAAAATATAGTTAGGATTCAAAGCAACAGAATTAAACTAGGTTTATTATCTTTCTTATTAAAATGCACTTGCCTTCAGAAATGTTGTACGATTTTTTAACACTAAAATTTTCACTTAAAAACTTTCTCATTGTTTTTCCCATTACCAGTTTTCACATTTATTTGATTTTAGTGGATATAAATGATAAGCATTTGCTATTAAGCATTTCTGTTACGAGAAACGCACATTATTCAACTGCAATCTTGAGACTTTTTTTCCCTTCTCCTCTCGGGTTTTCCGCTGAAATTTATTAAGAAGAGAGTTTTAAGAAACATAAAAAATCAATATTTTTCATTTTTTTAAAAACTTTTTCTAATTTTTTATAAAGTTGATTAAACCCATAACAATTATAAATAGTTATTAATTTTTTCATTATTTGACTTATATATATTCAGCTATTCTTTTTGAAAAAGAAAACTAACTACTATAAATTGGATTTATTAAAATATTTCTGTTTTTCTTTATTTAAACCAGTTTTTTTCTTCAGTTTGCCTTTTTGAAATCTTATCAGCAACATATGCAAAAAGTCAGAAATATTTTATTGAAATTACGCGAATTTTAGTTATCCTCACAAATATAAGGTTAAAAGAATTAAAGATGTAATTGTATAACATTGGCTTAGAATAATTTAAACAAATAAAGTAAGTGAAAATGTCGGCTATTTTCCAAAAATTGAAGCATAAGTAAGAAATTTTCTTTTAGAAACTAATATAAGTAATTAAAATCATATCCCAAATTTTACTAAGAATACTTTTAGGATCCTTAAAATAATTTTAAAAAAATATTAAAGTCTGAATTAGAAGAAGCATTCTAAAAAGAGATTAATTAAAAATATTTATGTTTTCTTAACATGAAAAATATTTTAGCAATTTGTTTTCCCGTCCAGATTACATCAACTACCAAATGTTTTTTATTTTGTTTAATATATAAAACAATCAATCAAAAATCTTAATCTTCATTTACTTTATTCGCTTTTAAACAGGAGAACGAAAGTAAAAGATTGCACTCCACATAAAAAAATGCTTTATTTATTGAATATTACTTCTGTCTTTGAAAGAAAATAAGGGTTAAACATCTTTCTAAATTGTTCTTTCAAAGTACTCTCAAATGAACTCAGCTGATAAACAATTATACATGCGATTTTATTACGTAAGAATAAAAGAGGAACTGAATTCTCAAGTAGTCGTTTGAAGCTGAATTTATAACTCCGTCAAAGAGGGAATAATGAAAACTTTTTTGAGTTAATTAATACTATTTCCTTTCCTAAATAACAATTCCTCAATAATTTTTTGTTTCACAATTTATCGGAGGAATTGGAAGGACTCTGGGAATACGGAGTTTGAATCAAGAACTTGACGGAATGAGAATTGGAATACTGAGTATAATTCTTACAAGGGGTGGAATAAATAATTACACCTTTCATATATTAAAAAAAATCGAAATTAATGTAGACAGGTAAAACTACTTTGGGCCGCATCCCAGATGAGCATGAATATTTGATGTGCCTGGAGCTATGGTCACTTGTAAATACATTCACTTATCCAATGTATGTGAAAATCGATTAACTGAGTTTCCATTTCTATTCTTCTCCTTATATGCATCGATTTGTAATTACTTTGTAGAATTCTATGATTTTTCATATCTTCTTTTGTTGCAGGAATTGTCTTTTACACACCTGCACAATTTCTCTACAAGCAGCAGTAAGCAGTTGTAGATACACTTGTCTATCAAAGTATGCAACATTTAATTGTTGATTCAGTAAGTTTTCTGTTTCTATTCCACTCCTTTCATGAACCTTTTTTTTTACTTTGAGGAAATTTATGAGTTTTAATGTCTTCTTACAATGAAACCAGTGTCTTCTTATTTTTTCTCCCCAATACGAATATTAAGGGATAATGGAACTAAAACTTATTCATACTTTAATAGTCATATTTACGTATTTAATGCGCAATCATTTATCTATTCCCTATAGCTTATACTAACTGCAAAATTGTAAGATATTAACACATAATAAATTCATCAAAGGGACAATCTATGCATGTTAGGAGAAGAATAAAAGTGCAGGATTCACTTTATCAGTGAATTAAGAGAACCGGAAAGTATTTTGAAATGCATGAGGATATTTATGTCTTTAACTCCATATGCAGAAAAAGTTGAAGTAATTTTTGCAACACGTCCATCCTACGATGAAGAAGATCCTCGAACTGCTGATTTTTTAAAAAATTTACATCGCAGCAAAATTTGAAGTAATTTTTGCTGCACGTCCATCCTATGTTGACAAAGTAATGTTAACCCTCGAACTGCGGATTTTTTTAAAAATTTGCAACGTCTTCAAATGGGTCCAACTACTTTTGAAACCAATAGAATTGTTATTTATTTACAACGCTGTAATAAGAGTTAAACACTCTAGCCTATGGTAACAGTGGTAAGCAGCAGAAAATAATCTAACTTTCAAACCACCTAAATCGTGCGATGAGCAGTGGTTCAACCCTTTAATCGTTTTATTATTTTCATCTAATAGCTTCAGTATCTAAAAAATTAGCTTTCAAAATGAATAACTGGATATTTATTGAGTTTAATCAAGTCTCTGAAATCTTAATAATATTTTATCCATGGTAGTTCCAGAAATTATCCATATAAACATAAATCATTTGCTGTTAAATTGAAAAATAAAAACGGGAAAATACGGGTCAAATACTTTGGAGGTTTAATAATGTAGCCTTTCGACATAAGCTACAGTGTTTTATAATTAGAGATTCCCCCATTCAGAGGGCGTTAGAGCCTGTTCTATGGCTCCTATGAAACAAAATTTCAAGTGTGTAGAAATAGCGATCCTTACTGTAAAAACAAAAAAGAAAGAAGAGAAGTAAAAAGAAAAAATGAAAAATGTTAAATTTTCGTTAAAAAGTGGAAGTTGCTCTATTTCCTGAGGTGTTTTCTTTTTTTAAAAAGAAAGTTGAAGGAATTTAGCTTAACTAAAAATGCTGCCTACAATCAATTCTGAACGAAGAGTCATTTTTTGTTTAAAATACAGTTTTATACACATTTTCTTGCTTTCCTTTTTCCGGTGTTTATTGAGTGCATCAATTCTACTACATCTAATAAAATTTAGAATTACATAACCGATTTAATTGAATAAAAGATCTGAAACGAGCCAACTTTACATCGAGAACTAAAACATTTGCAATGATCACAACAGATACTGGCGCAGAACCATTTATTGGCCAAAGTTTACGGCTTTCTTTATATTTGTTCATATATTTTTCTATTCCTTTTTCTTTTACTTTTTATTCGGTTTTCGTTTCGTTTGGGTCTATGGCCATTAGAATAGACGAACTTTAATTATAAGTACGTTGTATTTTGTTGAATGTAGCACACCTCATGCTAGCTCAATCTGAGGCAATTCTTAACACAAATATTAATTCTCATGCGTTTTATTTATCTGTTTACTATCTTGATGGAATGACCATATATTTTTTGCTCGCATACATGCAATCGATTCGCAGGAAATCGAGTGCACTCTGCCTACCTCACATATATCTACGTTACTCCTTACGTATTGTACTGCAGTAAAACTTCGGTTAACCATCAATTTCCGGAATCCTTTCTTTTCTAAAAAGTAAAATGTAATATACGTAGGTTTATAGTATTAAAATACATTTCTTCTCAAGCAAAGTTAATTTCAGTAATTTTGAATTTTACGGGAGATTTATTCCCTTTCAAAAGGGGAAAGAATTGCTAGCGCCAATTACTACTTTAAAATACGGAGATAATTTCATATGCCAATTTTAGAATGTATTTAAACCTAGGTAGTAAATATTTCTGAAATTCACACATTCCAATTTCATTAAATTTTTCTTCAAATCTAAACAACATTGGATGTTGTGGTTCGTTATTAATAATAATGCATAATTAAGAGTTTTCGAAATTAAGCTATGATTTTTTTTAAAGTTTTGTTACATACTGTTATGTTTGCTGGGCTGAAAAGATACCCATTGCTTGCAACGAGTTTGAAGCCCCTGGTGAAGAAAAGTTGTTTCTTAAAATTCTGAAACTTGTACATAACAAAGGTAAATAATATCTAATTACTACTTTTTTTGTTTTTGTAGCAATACTCGTAAAATCCTTGTCATTTTACATTATGCCATGCATGTGTATTTCATTCTTGGAAGGAACGTCTGCACAGCATATTTACAATACATCACACAGTGTATAACTTTTATTTTTTGGTACCAAATTTCAGATTAAATTCTGAATTAAAGAATTGAAGGTGTGAAAAAATATTTATATTACATTTCAATACTAGTAATTTATTTAAAAATAATGTAGCTAACTAAAGTGTTATTGATTGATAACCTAAAATGATGTAGGTATTCTTGGTTTACTTTACAGCATCTCCTTCTTCGACGATGACTATTACATCAATATTAGAATACCTTTAGCCACGTCAGTTCTTGCACACAATACAACAATGAAAGCAATGAAAATGAAATGTTTTCGAGCATCACAATTCGATGACAGGCTCCCGCTTCCTTATGTTCTACGTTAAATCAGTCGGCTTTATAATGAAGAATGGTGGCATTTTTTGAGAATGTAGTTTTTACATGCTGATGCATCAATCCTTCAGGAAAAACATTCCTCAATTAAAAATATCACAACTATCCCAAAGGTAAAGCCGTTCTAAAGCTGTTTGAGAGACTGACAATTTGCTCAAGAAATAATTTAGAAAGTGTTGCTTCAACGAACATTCCTTAAAATCATTTACATCTTATACATTTTCCAGAAACATTTCCTACATTAAAAAGGCGCAGGAAAAAAAGAAGCATTCGGCTGCGCATGTGCATATTTAGAAAAGTTTCACCACTATTCTAATACAAGATTTTTAATATATAAATTTTAATTTTCCACAATAACCAAGGCGTCTTCGAAAGCTTTCTCTTTCTATTTAAAGCTCGAATTGTTATTTTCGAGCTGGTAAACGAAAATTACAGTTGAATTTCCCGAGCTGGTAAACGAAAATTACAGTTGAATTTTTTATTATTTGAAGCGTTAATATCAAACGATTTTTTCTCATGTGAGATTTCTGCGCCATCTGTTAACAGAATGGATAAACGTATCTGACATGAATTTGGAAATGGATGGGACGGTGAAATTCCAACAGGAATATACTTTTCAAATATTGGAAAAATGGGGAAACGGTGTTAAAATTAGAGAAAAGTAACACTGTAACTGAGTTGATATGATAGAAGAGACAGATTTTAAAAATAATTAGTCAGTGTAAAAATTATTTTTGTGGTCTCATATTTTCCGAAGTTTTCAAGCAAAAACTCCAATTTTTTTCATTTTTTTTAAAATATATAATTTTCCATAAAAATATACCCCTTCCAAAATATATGAATCAAATTGCGTATCTCTTTGTGCAGCGGTCTGCCCACTGTAATGCAAGCACACACACACCTACAGACTTTCGCACGTTCTCCTTACTTATTTATAGATGAGTGAAAAAAGCTACAACTGTTTTTTACATATATTTTTGAGACATCGTAATTTGCTGTATTTCTTTAGTTCTTAATAAAATAAAAATAATTATGCTTATATTGATTGAAATTGTTAACTATGTGTCAAAATTTGAAAACTTTATGGTCAGGTTCCTGCAAAATTGAAGAAATGAATCCTCGCATTTTTTCTCTGAACACTCCCTTTAATCCGGGTGAATTATCAAAATAGGAAGAAAAAACACTATCGGAGTTAAAAAATTTCTAATATTAGATTTTTTTTGTTTTACTCTCCGATCGGAAGTATGCCTCGAAATGGAAAGGAACCCACGCTTCTCTCTTGGGTTCGTGAAATTTCAATAAACAGAAGCTCAGAATTCCCGAAATGAAATCGTAAAAATTTCTGCTTTCAATTATGATGTATTGTGAAATGCAAGGATCAAAGCCTATCGAATGATTACAGACACTCGATTGTAAAACAAATTTATTGTTAATTTCAAAACTTCTTTAAATCACAATTTAAATCATCGAAATATTTCTAGAAGCTCATTTCTAAAATATCTCTGGATTTGGTTTGAAATGTATAACATTGTTTTGTAGGGAGTAAAAAAGAACACTCCCTGTGACATTTCAAAATTATCGTCCTCTGGAATAATCGTGCTTTCTCACTTATTCTTTCATAACAGTTTTTGGAATCTTGCATTTCGATGGATTAATTGAGAAAAGTTTGACTCACATTTCAAGAAACTATTAGTAAGCATAATATAATAATATTATTGTAAGAAAATGAAAGAATTCAGATAATCTAACGAGAATACGATTTTATAGTACTTGTAAGTAATATTAGAAAAATTAAGAATAAAAAGATGAATAAAAAGGAAAGTATGAGCTATAAAAATTAGCAAAAATATAATTATATATAAATACAAGGCGTCGCAGAAGGTGAGGACGGATACTATCTGAATGAAGACGTTGGAGCCTCCAATACAACAAACATGCCTTTTATTTACAACAAACTAAAACCAACATTGACGTGTTCATCATGCCAATTCCAGAAATCCCAATCACTGGATCCTCTGCATTCTGAAGGCTGAGGTGAAGTCCGTGGCGTAAGAGCCGGCGTGAGCAGATCCGGGTACATTAGTGACAGCAAGCAAGGAAAAAACGCGCCAAGAGCTTTGGGAAGCATCCAAATATATACAAAGTCACCACTGACTGGTGCAGCAGGAGCGCCATCTATAACATCAAATACTTTCCACAACAGGAGAGTGACAGAATATAAGAAGAACAATTTTAGATTTGAACTTGTTTTAGAATATATCCGGAAATCCTGAATGGTTTTTCCTTGAACATCGATCATGTAAAGAAGAAGCATGAACTCACATTTTACAAAAAAGAACTCTTATTGATATTATTTAAAGCTAAATTTTGGAATTGTTTTTGACAAACTGCAACTTAAATAATCTATTTCATTTATAATTAAGGATGGGTATTCAGGATATTCAACTTTCAAAAATTTCAATACTGTTCGAAGAAGCAAGTGAAAATCCAATATCATTTAGCTTCTCTTAGAGTGCAGATGAAATTTACTACGCTGAAATACCGATATCTATTTAAAACTGAACGTTATTCAACTGAAATTTTATGTAAATTTCCTTACATAACTGGCTTTCAAGTTATGAAAGAAAAGTTATGCCACATTTCGCGAAATTCGCTGTAAGATATTACCTGCTACAAAGACTCAAATTTCCTTTAGTATTCAAAGAATTAACTTTTAATAATAGGCTTCTTTAACATCTCGCCATTTATTGTATATTATCAGCAGAAAACCTGTGGGAAGATTTTGATTTTTTAAATAAAACTTTATATCTACTCGAATATGCATTCAAGTGTTTTCCAAAATATTGAAAGTATTTGGAAGTAAGTATTCCGGAAAGGAAACAAAAAAAATTCATGGAAGTTTCAAAACATTATCAGCTTTCTGTGAAATGGGATGAGCCCAAATCATTTTGTTCTTCTTCAATTTCTACAGCCTAGGACAAAGTATAAAGTCGGATTAAAAAACGCCAAATCTCAAATACTACTGGAATTTCAATGTAAGTAATAGTTTACGATTAAAATTAATGTAACCGAATAATGTACCAAAGTATATTTTAAAAAAATCCTAATATTTTTGGGATTATGTAAATTTATCAAAATTAACAGATGGCAGCTTGGAAAAAAGTATAAAGTCGTGTTCTGATTACATTATCTGAAAGAATAAATAATCTCAGAAAGTATTTCTCTCCAATTCTAAAAGCAAATACAAGTTTTGTAGATAAAGAATTGGTTGATTTTTATATTTTTAATACCATTCCAATAAAAAAAATCACTTTCATGATTAATTCATGTTTTCGAACATTTTGGTAAATTGCGAATATTTGAAAGAAAGGCTGGTGGTGGACGCTTGATTTTGCAACCTATCTTTTGTCAAACGACGAATTGCGTTCTTAAATAATTTTTTTTCCTGTAATCTATTTTTTATTTTGAATTTTATTTCACTATGAAAGGAAGGGCAGCATCTTGAAAGTTTGCTCGAGGAGGCAAATGTGAAGACGTCACTGAGGTTTAAAGTTTCCCGTTCAAGTAAAAAATGTCAAGTAAAATTAAACAGTGTTGAAGTTGCCCTGAGGCAGTAAAAAATTAAGAAATGCACTAAAAAGAAATTGCAATTTTGTTGGCAAAAACTTCGAAGGAAAACTTCCGTTATTTAAGAGGCATATTGATTCAGTGTTATGCACGACATGCTGGCAGATAGTTTGTTGCCGTTAGCTTCTTTGATCAGATCAGGAGAATGGGGATTTCAACAAAACAATTCAACTGTGCATATTTCCCCTCTCAACAAAATCCTACTTCAAGTCGAACTAGTTATAACATTTTAAGTGCCCAATATGCATTGGGCCACCTGAATCCAATAGAAAACTTTCCTGGCATTCTGTCTCGAGATGTTTAAAAGAATAAGTGACAGTTCACAAAAAGTCTGATCAAAAACCCACAATTAAAGGATGATGGAACGATATTGACCCATACACATTTCAAACTCTGTCTGGTTCTATGAATCGACTATTAATTCAAGTAACAGCAAATTAAAGTTCCAACATGACTTAATATAGAGTAAAACATTTTTCCTACTGCAACCGTATGGCAATTTCTCTAATTTCTTATAAAATATTACATAATTTAATTAAACTTAAATGCTTAATGCTTTTGTTTTGACTTTCTTACATAACAAAGTATCTTTATACTTCAAAAAAATTAGTATTACATAAAAATATTATATATACTTCTTGTGTTATAGAGGGTATTTTTGCGACAATATTTTTTTATCTAAGCCTCGAGTCGGTTACTAAATCTTCACAGTAAAATGTGAGTTCCGATGAATTTTCTTCTCACGTCTTTTTGAGTCAATGTCACATCGAAATCCTTCACTTCGTTGTGGAAAAGGAGGTCCTACACGATATTAGAATATATTCAATGAATTTTACCACTTCTATGCACGTATTACATTAAAAATAAAAAAGGAAGCCAGATTAGTTAAAGGATTTATTTCTACCATATAAATAGAAGTAAAGCATATTCTTCGATAATATCAAGATAACTACCATTTTTTAAAGCTGCAAATAGGTTTTTAGGACAATGAGAAAATTTTAAATTTCTCCTACATGTCTATACTTTCTTGCAAGAACACATGAAATCTTCATTTATTGCTAACATTTATTTATATTCCGGTTTCACATTAGAAGATGTAAATCGTTTTCAGAATTTAATTTTTTTCTCCCGTGAATTTTTACTCCGTATGAGAAGCTTTTAATATTTCTTGTTAGTTGGTGGGGAATCTGGCTTTGGTAGGGTGTTATTTATCCCAGTAATGTCGTATGTTATATTTAGTCAGCAATAACTTTATCAAATACAGGACTACCAAATTTTTGAATAAAGAAAGAGTATTGTGTTAGTAGTACTATTTCATAATATAAAAATTTCAGAATCTTAGAACTCTAAAACAGAAATTTGTTATGCAAAAAATGAACAAAAGTTTTTTTTATTTTATTTATAAAATTAAAATATTATTACATATTTTTCATTAATTTAAATAGTTTCCGATAATTTTGAAAGCATATGTTAAATTGATCTCTTCTCATCTATGAGAATCTTGAATTCAATTAAGTTTGAAGATATTCGATCCTATTTTTCATATAGAACAGAATTTTATTGTAACACGCATATTAAATGAAATCACAGCAACACTGTCAAATGATAAAATATTTATCGGTAAAATTCCCATGAATCCATAACGTTGGCATCGAAAGTCGAATACAGCAACACGGCGTAGACCATGGATTTTCGTTTGAAAAGGCGAGTTCGAAGTGGTTAAATCGAGGAGCACCAGTTGGGGACGCTGCGTTTGTTTATTAGATTCCAGAGGAGAACCTTCGAATACTCCCTATATGTGCCTTTTCTTACTGATGCTGTCAATCGTGTGGGTTTGTAAATCATACTGAGGGCACTATCTGTGCTCAATCAGAAAAGTAAGGTTATTTAATTATTTATTCCTAATTAGAAGAATTGCCTCTGAGAAAAAAAAATGCGAATTCTTATTACAGAACAACATATCATAATAGCAACCAATGATTCTTACAGCTTCATTTCAAGAATTTGGACATGTTGACCTTCACCACTCTTTGTCCATTATTGTCTTTAGCTAACCCAAGAGAGAATCTTCAGTTCCTTTTTATCTGGAGGCATAATATAACGAATCGAACACTAATAATAATCCATATTTAGAACATTTAAGCTCCAAGAATTTTATCTTTCACGTTTCCTTAATTCATACAGATCAAATGAAGAATCTTGGGGGAAAATGACGACGCTCCATTTTTTTTCAATTTTTCAAAAAACAGTAAATAAAGTTTGCAGTCATTGAGACGTAGAAAACAATATTTATTATAAATATAATTATTTTTATTTCAATTTAATGTTAAAGCAATACAACAAATTATGATGGCTGAAAAATCTATTTAAGAAACAGCTGTAACTTATTTTTACATGTATTAACAAAAAAGGAGAATGTGTATGTGTGTTTTTTGTGTGCATTATATAGGGCAAACAGCTGGACTTAGAGCTATTAAATTTGGTGGGGTAGATATGAACTTCTGGGCCCTTTTTAAAATTTGTATATGAATTTCAATTAAAAATTAAATGAATGTGGAGTTTTTCCTTGATTAATTCCAAGCAAGTTATTTTAAAGTGGACTAAAAAAAATTACAAAAAATTAACTCATCTGTGATATCAATTAATTTGCAGTGGAATTTTTTCTCTAATTTTAACTGCGTTTCCATAGTTGTATAATATTTTAAATGTATAATTATGATGGAATTTTATACTCCTACCCACTCATGTGCCTTAAAAAATCTTTCTTTGAATGATATGTGTAGAGTTTATAGATCGATGGTCAGTTGTTCTGTCTGGCTGCTCAGGCAGGACGGAGATTTTTTCTGCATACCCGCTTCCAATTGGATGTCATTTACCTACATCCATTGAACTGATAGATAGCGCTGAAACCTCAAAAGCCGAAGAAAATGTGTCATCGTTTCTCTCTCGAACCTTCAAAAGATATCACCTTTAGCCCTTTTAGGACGGCCGCACCCGTAACGTAACGAGAAGTCAACACACCCACATGACAGTCGTCCTCAAAGGTTCCCTTTAATTTTCCTTCACCAGCCCAGACACAAAACTCCAAGTTTCATGTAATATAAAGAGGAAAGATAAGTGGGGTGTTTGTGGTAGTGTTTAACAAAAAATTATAAATAGAAAAATATTTTATTAAAATAGTGGTAAAACTGTTATAAATACCTACATTCCATTTTGATGTGCCAAGTAAGTTTTTTTCAGTCCATTAACGCAGAAAATTGCGAATTGATGAGAAAAATAAGGAAATTGATTGGATATCTTCCGTTTCCGCAAGGACTTTTGCAATTTTTAAAATTTTTCTATATCGTATTATTATAGCACTAGCTCTTAATTGCTCATTTTCTAAGGACAAAGAAATTCGTTTATCAAAGTTGATCTATAACATCCGATGGCACAAATTCCCTGTGATAATGACAAAAATACGTGAAATTATTTCAATATGCAATTTTTACTTCCTTGCCTTTAACATGCTCTCCATGCATCATCTTGTCAATAAATTGCAATACGTCGATGGGTTAATAAGGTATAAAAATATATTAACATCATTTATTCAATGGACTTATTTGAACACATTGCAATATTTATCTACAAAAGTGCAATATTATTTGTTACTTAAGAATGAATTACAAAAATAATAGACCTTCAAGGTAAGTCTGCTATTAAGACGCTTTATGTCTTTAAAATTTATTCCATGGCATTTTATTCTTTCTTTTCACCAGATGACATTTGGATGTCTGATTTATGAGAAAATCGAACATTTCTTTAACTAGACTCGGTTCTGGTTTTCTATAAACTTTTCGCGATGCTTCTCATCTGCGCTGCTCTTTGGATTTTTAGGAAATGGACACAAATATGGGGTTGAGCTCTTGTAAATGAAGTTTTGAGTAGTTTGGTGAACGTGATTTCTCAAAGAAAAATCAGGATATCAATAGATGAATCCACCAACTTGTTGGAATTTTTAATTCTTTATTGAACTTACTCTAAGCAAACATAAAAACCCCTTTAAAAGATGAAAATGAACTGATTCAATCTTATTCACAGTCAGAATATTATGAATTATTAGTTATGAAATGTGTAAAATTCAATGTTGATATCGTCTGTCATAACGACTGCATTTATTTGCAATACAAGCAGCTACAGTTTATTATTATTTCTCTTCTGTCTAAAGTTTTTTATGTTTTTTCCGGAGGGGGGTAGAATAAAGGAAACACATTTAACTAGATATAATAATCTTCTAACAGTACAGGAAACATTAATCTTATAACAGGAATACAGGAAAACATTTAAACTATTCATTTCGAAATAAAATTTTCAATGAACATCCTTTCAATAAAAACCCGCCAATCTTTAACTAATATTTGTTGGAAAACTACCATATTATAATTTAAAATTTGTAAATTAAATCATTTTATTAATTATTTAACAAAATATTCTTAATAAATTCTAAAAATAGCAGAAACATGATTAAAGAAAATGTAAATCACTGCACAGTAGAGGTTTCAACATGAAATGGTTGCGTTCAGAGAAAGAATTCATCACTAATATTTGTTCAGATTTTTTAGTGAAGAACGTGGTGATATTTCCTTTGGAAAATTCATAAGATGAATGAATCAAATAGTTATTTAGTAATAATTTTTAATTAGAATTTATAAATATGCAGAATTAGTGTGTTTGTGAAAAAAATATGCAACTGCAATTTATTGTTAAACATGCATTAATTTATATTTTAATTAGCTTTAATATTTGAAACCATTCTTCCTCCAGCAAATCTTTCTTTATCATGCAATTGGGAATCGAATAATATTTGAGATGTTAAGTGTTTGGAAAAGTAATTTAAAGACAAAGAGTCAATTTTAAAATTATTTTAAAGATTTTATTTTACTTTTCAATAGGCACGATTCTATAACAAATGGTAAATTATTTTTGAACACATATTGCGTGTAAAGTAGAAAAATCTTTTATTGAAACAAACACAGTATAAACATTTAGAATACGAGTGAGTTCTGTTAGTATCAGAAAAGTGGGTTTTTTTCTAAAATTTACAGGAAGAATTAGCGATGGTTTTGTTTTTCTAAATTGAGTGAGATGCGTGATATATGATCAAATGAATAATTTTATGGGCAATTATTTCTCTTGAAAATAATGTAAACGTTGGCTATAAAATAACCTGATGTATCTGGAGCTTGACTGAAAAAATTATGTCCAACCAAGAATCGGAAAGTTCGAATTCTGCAAATAAATAATAGTAAAAAAAATTGTCACAAACTACAATACTTTACTTTATACGCAACTGGCCAAATCATTTAATAGAAAGAATTACATACATCACAATTTCCTCGACAAATTTCATTTTGTTATTGCTGAAAATATAGTTTAGTGAGTTCATCTCTCAAGTGATCGAAAAAACGTCTTCTTTGGAAGGCATGCTCTACCGCAGAAAAACAAGGGCTCAACGTTGATTTTCCGCACTTATAGCATCATGGATTGCAAACCACACTTTTTAGATGACCTTACAACCTAAAGACACAGGGATAGAGATCAGAGTATCAAGGTGACCACCTGCAAAGAAATGCATGGTTCATTAACAGTTCATTTTTAAAATGTTGAATTAGAATTTTCTATACAGTCCGATTGTGAGGATCTACTCTCCATCTTGCGTCGATACTGTAGATTGCAGGCAATTATTCTTCACAATGCTGAGTGCAAGAAGTGTAAACTCACAGAAACACACATATCTGCGATTGAAAAATAAAATTTGAAGTAGAAATGATTGTTTTTGTAATTAATTCAGTTACTCTGCAAACTGTGGGTAGAGTGCCATAATGAAGTTGGTGACAGAAAATGGAATTAATATTATTATTTTGGATGAATTGAAATCCCACAGCCTTAACCCTCTAACTCCTAGCGGCCCTCAAAATCTTACTACCTTTCTATACGGAGGTTTTGTTGATATATGGATTCGTGAAATGGACTCTTCCGCCTTCTCCCCTTTTCTCCTCACAGTTGGTGGTCGAAAGCGCACTGCGGCGTGACCCAGGGGTAGAGACAGGGGTCGCTAGTTAAATGATACAGTCCTCGATGGAGAACATAATGGGATTTTTTCAATTGTTACCACGATAGTAAGGGTTTATAATATTTTTGTTTTTAATGTAATTTTGCTCAATATATTCAAGCAATTTATTTAATTATAAAATAATGTGGAGCACCGTAGTGAGGAAATTAAATTTGCCATGGATATTTATATTCCTTTTACTAGCTACTTGATAAACTTTTTGGATTGTAATTCTTCACAATTCTTTTTTACAAAACTGTTATCCCTTTCAAGACAAATAAATTAACCTGTTGCATCCTAAATTGGTAACCTTCAGAAATGATTAAGAATAAAAAGCGGATATTTAGAACATCCCCTTCGTAATTCAGTTGTGTCCAGTTCAATCCACACTGAACAAGGGAAAATAGGCTCCTTTACAAAGCAAGACTCCTATTTTTATAACAAAATCTGTCTGACGTATGTTCCATGTAATTTTGCCACTACATAAATTATTTTGAAATATTCTGTAAAGGCCAAATGTAGCGTTTCGGTCATTTTTAACACTAACAGTAGTGACCTTCGGTGATTGATTTGATGGTATATTTTGTAATGACAATGCAACAGAGAGAGAGAGAGAGAGAGAGGTTAACAGACTTCTTTTCACACAGAGAGGCATTTCTGTATGAGAAACACGCGCTTCTTTCTTAGACTAGGGGAGAAATATAAACAATTTTAAGGGAATTTATTTTTGAGAAAAGCGCAAATGTTTGTAAGTGATAAAATAGAATTGCGAACGTCTATATTTCCTTTGTACGAAAAAAAAGATAAACTATAAAATTTAGAGTACTGTAAGTGATTTATATATAAAAGTATAACATAGATGGAATATATAGTAGATGGATTTAACTAAGAAAACTGATACACCATTCATTGTATCTCACGATAGTTGATTCGAGATTAAAATCTTTGCGATTAATTTAATTTCAAGAAGTCTTTTTAATACCTAATTTATAAGAAAAGAATTTTTATTAAATAAAAAGAATATAAAATAAAGTAACTTATCAGCAATGAAAGCAGGAGACTCAGAAAGTAGTAAGTCTAATGTGTGAGATTCGGTGGGTTTATCATATTTTAAAATTTTTTGATATAAAATATTTCAGTCGAAGCTATTTTATTTTTTTTCTAAATTTTCAGTCAAGTTGTTGATTTCTCAATGAATTTTAATTTTTGAGATTGGCTAAAATTTAATGAATTCACTAAACAATGTCTCCGACAATTTCCAACTTTTCAAATCCTAAATCAGTTTGGAAAGCTTTTAGAGTGAATGTGCTTTAATTATTGGTCCCTCAAATGTCGTGTAGAAAAAATCCAATCCTTACCTTTTTCTAAAAAAATGAAGTTACATCACTGATATATACTTTTTAATATGACTCCTTATCGCTTATAAATTAAATTTAATGTCTTTTATTTCACATATTATTGACCAAACCATTTACAGCATTGTTTTGAGAAAAACAAATTTAATAAAAAAAAATTATTAAAAGTACACTTTTCTTTAGTTTTATATAAGGGAAAAAGCATTTTTTTAACTAATCCTTACAGATTGATCTTTTTTAATTCATTATTATAAATATTATCTTGAAATAATTTTTAACACAAATTTGCAATTATGAAACGCCTCTTGCAAGGAATTGAAATTCAGTTTATTTAATCGATTAATTTATAATTAAGTTATAAAAATATAAAAACTGTTGCATTGTGTGTGTGTGTGTGCCATCGAGAAGAAAAATTGCAAGAAATTTTAAAAATCAAGTAATTTACTAATAAAATTTACCACAGCTTGCGAGTGTTTTTTTGTTTATATTTAAAATCTTGAATCCTTCAGTCAAGCCCAGGGAATAAAAAAATTACATATTCATGAGTAAATCATATTAATTATATTTTCTGGAGTAAAAGTTAACCCGTTTTAAACGAATCATTGTTTATCTATTAACGTTCAAAATGACATTTGTCTTCATTATAATTCGAAAAATTCTACTTTAATAAATGAATTTCTCAGAAATTAAAATTTTTAAACAGTATGCTGAAGCTTTAATTTTTTTTCATTCAAATAATTACAGATTTTAGTTAATAAAAATATAACAGGTTAAAATTATTACAGATTATTTTGAAAGTTCAACGTGCAATTCTTTCTGAAAACATTTGAAGCTTCCCGCAGGGGAAATCAATTCATCACTGTCAGCTATAAATAGCAGACGTTTCCCCTCCCCGAGGACATCCTTGGGGGACATTCGCTTTACTGCCCAAACCCTTTGCTCGTCCAAAAATCCGCCTTGCTCGTATAGAACCTACCGGGCCGGTTGGGGCGGGGATCGTAGTGATAATATTAAGCAATATTTAATAAGAAAAGATTATAATTCAAACTAAGACTATAAAACAAAGACTTTCTCCTCAGTTTCTGATCATTGTACCTACATTCGAAACATTGAACTTTTGCTAGTAACGCTTACAAGTTTACTGTATATTGTACCTACTACATTTCATGGATTTCGATTATCGTTTTCTTTCTTTCAAACACAAACCACAAGCTCTTCTTCTAAATATTGGTTGCTGTTCACTTGCTTTTTCAGATTGTGATGTATAAGTTAGAGTTGAAGACACGGTAATGCCATATGACGATGATCAGACTTGGGCTCGAGTAGTGAGGAATTTTTTCATAAGACTGAAGGCAAAGTTCTTGAAGATTATTTTATATTAAATATTTGTGACAATGCAAAATGAAATATTAAATCACTGAAATTATCACTAGATATATAATTAATAAACTGAAACAATAAGAAGTGCAAAAAAGTATCAAATTACACGAGCGGGCACGCGGAGTAAATTTTACTTCTTCAGCATAAAACAGTATGAAATCCCTTGAAACTGGGATAAACCCAAAAAATCCTGAAGATAGGGTCGCATGAGGGTATAGCAATGACCTTTAGATAGTTTTGACACCGAATGTGAGAACAGGGTATGAAAAATAACGTTTGTCGTAAAATTTGCGCAGGCGCCCCCGCTGGAAGTTTAACTATGAGCACAAATAAAAACGATTTTCATGCTGCAAAACTCCATCTCACCAACCACATACTTAGATCAAACTAGTCCAAAAATCTAGAAAGCTTTATCCTGATATATGCAATATATTTTTGAAAGCATTATTACATATATAATTTATAGTATACAGAACAGAACGCCGTCTCTAATCCCCGTACCCGTGACCAGACAGGTCACTGAACGGCTTCATGGGCAAGACACGTGAATTTTATTTAAGAAAAAAGAAAAACAAAATAACCAAAAAGAAAGAACTATTTACACTATGTACAGCACAGGCATTTTCACTTTTACCCTATTTAGTTCGTAATAGTCTTCTTTTTTTTAGATGTTGTTATACCTTTCTATTTTGAAGGGGGGGGGGGAGAGCAGGGAATGCCGTTTTTTATTCCCGTTCCCGGGAACATGTTTCTCTCTTCGCTTCTGAATTTGACAATCCCACGAATTTTATGCCTGGAGACCAGGTTATTGGCGAGTCTTTTCAACCATTCTTGTTCTAAATTTGGCGCTGGCTTACTCATATGCCAAGACACTGTGTAAATACACTCCGTGGCATTGTGAAGTGCCGTGCCAATTCCACCACAGCTGCAATAATCACTGTCTACAGGTGAACCCTTTTGAAGTAGGCAGGGAAAGGGCCATGTCGAGAGAAGAAGATAACATCCTCTCTAATCCAGTTAGTGGGACGGAGAGTAACTGAGGGCATGATTTTGTAGATTTTCCTGCCTGTATTGCCATTCTTCCTTAAGGTTTGCCACTCCTCAAGCTTAATCTTCATGAGGAGGCCTTTTATGTGCGGTTTAGGAAGCTTAATAAGTGAATAGGGTTGCCCATGTTGTGTTGCGTCTTTTGCCAGTTCGTCTGCTCTCTCATTGCTTATATTGCCTGCATACGCTTTAAATCACGAGACTTTTATTCTTGAATTTGTTAGGAGGATTTTGAAATTTTTTTTGCTGTTTCGTTTGTGGAAGATGCCATGATACTTGCTCTATTGTCTACTTATATTTTAGAGGTATTGTGGATTGGCAGATGGGATGCGCATATTACTGCTTCATGAAGTGCAGTGAGTTCAGCTTGAAATACGGTGTTGTTGTCGTTGAGTTTAGTAAACCACTGGTAGGTCCAGATGTCATTGGTCAAGACGCAGAAAGCAGTTTCAACCCCGTGTTCGGTTTTCGAGCCATCTGTGAAAATATTTATAATGTCTTTTCGGGCTATATTCGCTTATCCGTCTTCTAAAGAGATTTGGTTCGGTTTGAGATGCTCTGAAGGATGAATGGACCAGCCTGTTGCCTTCATCTCCAGATCTTGAGGTTCGATATCTGTAATGTTAGGGGGAAGAGAGATTCTTAAGCGATAAATAATTTATATTATACATCTTTATTTTTATTAACATAGAAACAATCCAATATAAATTTTACCGATAAAAGAATTATAGCTCGTAAAGTATTAATATAATGGATAACAATAAATATTTTGAAAGTAATATCAAAGGAGGATTGATATCTTTTAAGGGTGCTATTATTGTCAGTATTTTATTCAGCAATAAACGTACAGAAATTCAGTCCTATAAAATTTTTAAAGTACACTGCATAAGCATTATTATTCTATATGATGAGCCGTTTAAAAAGTCTACGGATACTGCAGGAAACAAGTGAAATTTCATTTTTTTATTTAAAAAAGAGAAAATAAATGCTACAAAATTTTAACTTAATCCTCTTTAATATAAGTTTGGAAACAAGTATTTAATTTACCGATTCTTATTTAGAGGGATAACCGACACTATAATATGGCACAGACCATGGTATTCTGTTTGAAGAGAAGGGAATCATTGTGCGGTGCGATCCTTTACAAAACTCAAGAGTGAGACCTCATATACTTCTCTATACTTCAAACCTAAAAACTTCAAACTCTATTTTGGTTACCAGCCTGGGCATAGAAATCCAAGCTTTAAATAAAAGAAAAGTAAGTTCGGATTTGCAGAACGGCGTTCGAAGATCTAACAAAGCTTATATAAAAAAACTTTAATTTAAAATAGTGGTAAAACTTTCTTAAACACGTTATATGCACATACAAATGCATGGTTATTTTCCTAATTTTTTCAATGTATAAACTATATTTGGTGAATGAATAAAATGAAAATGATATGAGGAATTTCTCTTGAAGCAAAACATTCTAAATTATTTCGTAATCTAATTGCCAGTCTTTCATTCAGCCACAGAATGGCGTGATCTCTAGAATAGTTGCGCTCTGTTCAATTGATGAATGTTCATTCAATGCCTGCATGCATACTCTTTTTATTGCAAAACACTGCCATGTAGCATGGTAGTTGACAGTTTAACATTACTTAAATTTCAACCTGAAATAGTTGATTTTAAAATGTCTCAACATTATTCGAAATCATAAGAATCATCCAAAAATTATTATTTTGCATTGAGAACACTCCATTAATTATAGTTAAAGAGTTAAGAAAACCTCAATAAGATATTTAAGTGTGATGTTGGAAATCATCTGACTTTAACGCGATATAAGCACCACTAAAATTAATCCATCTTTCTTCTTCGAGATTTTGAAACAAATTAAGCAGATACAACTTCACATATTATACAGATATTTTATCCTTTTTCAAAAAAATAAAAAAAAGTAAAATAAAAATTCTAAAATCCTATTTCGAACCTTCTGGAAGAAAATATTCCTAGCATTTTTTTGCAGATAAATTTTGACTTCTAAGAGTAAATAAATAAAAATAAACTACAATTTCTTTTTTTTTTAATTTTTCATGGAAATTGTCAAGAGTTCATTCAAAAATATTTGCTTACAACATTTTTAAAATTTAAAACTGTTAAAAAATCTTAATGAATATATGATATTGTATTATTTTACTGTCAGTATGTATTAAAGATTTAGAGACCAGCTATCTAGAGTACACCTGACACTTAAGCAGACTAAGTACATTTTTCCTTTATAGTCCATTGCAATTAAACCGAAAATTGGCAAAAAATTTGATTTTATTTTTGTAAATATGGGTATAGTAAATTTATATATATATATATATATATATATATATATATATATATATATATATCCATTGCAGTAGTACATCCGTGGAGTGAGAAATATAGACTGAACAAATCACACAATACTATTTTAGAAAAAGAACAAACCAACAAATATATAACTCTACGTCCGGGACGCGTCGTCAGCAGAGATATCCGCTAATAAACTACGTGTAAGAATGCCGCATCCACTTGTATCAAAATCTCACGCAGGATGTTTGGGTGTGTACTGATATCTTTTTTATTTTTCATTTTTGTTTTAAATTGATGCTTTTAACATTTGGTTTCCTGACATTGAATTTATTTTATTTTATGTGAGTTTTCTTTCAATAGTCATGAACTTATTGTTTGATATGTGAACAAACTTTTCTTAACATTTAGGCTAATGTTTGTGTAGAAAACACTGAATATTTTTATTTCCACGTTCGTGCGGGTTTTCTCTGCCGACGACGCTTCCCGAACTTTAGAGTTCTGTTTTTGTTGGTTTGTACTTTTTCTAAAATAGTTTTGCGTGATATCTTTTGCTAATGTATATATATATATATATATATATACATTTGTATAACATAAGGGACTGAAACACTCGTTAACGGATTACAGTCACTGAAATTGGCCTGACATGTTCTTATATAGTTTTCACAAGCTCTTCTTTTTGAACTGCTTGGCACGTGTTTCTCTTCCACAAGATACATTGGGTACGTTTGATTTCAAGTATTTTTATACCTTTTTTCACACCTTTTGTTATAATTTCATCATTTTAGTCTCGAAATGTCTATTTTTGTAGTATGTGGTTTTTGTTAGCATAACATCTAGTTTTAACGTTTATTCGTTAGCTGTTAGGCAGAAAAGAGCACTAAGAATATCAGTGGCTTCAGTTATGTAGCTACCAATTATTTTGCTAAACATTCGAAATACCATACTGTTTTTGCGTCTATTTGCATTTTATTTTCGAAGAGTTAGACTGTAGCACAGTTTAAACCTCTGACTGCTCATTCTGCGATTTCCTCTGGTAGGAAGTAAGTCTATTTTCTGCTACATCCTGCGACTTTCACAAGATATTGTGTTTCAGCATCGAATCATATTACACTAATAAAGCCGTATCCATAAATAGCTATTCGCTTCGTTCAACCGTATTTGAACATGTTTGCGAACCTTGCATCTAAATAGCGATTTTAAAAATTCGGCTGTCAGAGGGTTAAAAAACCCAAGATTTACGATACACTAAACAATACAAAATTCTATTTAAACTGAAAATTAAGAGTATAGTCGTAATTAAGTAATCAAAAAATATCGAAACTATGAAAAATATTTTGGTTACTTTGCAAAGTAAATTATTTATTTAAAAATACGAAGAATATGTAAAGTAACACGCGCTGTGGCCTGGCGCTAGTAGTAATAGGCAAAGAACAACCGTTGTTACATCAAGCAATCTATGATTGAATAAGATTCCTGCTCTTATAGTGAGAGCATCGTACTGTTGCACGATTGCTGGTTATAACGTCATAAAATGTACGCTACCATTGAAAATCCCGGCAAATGCGAGGGACGCATACTGATAAGATTTCTTACGGCAAAAAATCTGTCAGCTACAGACATTCATCGTGAATTGTGTATAAGGACCAAACATTATAAGTGAAGGTGTAATTCGCTAATGAGACAGATTTTTCTATGAAGGAAGAAGAAACATTCATGATGAACCAAGGAGTGAAAACAGTCTGTAGTGAGTGATGATCTCGTCAAACAAATTGGAGACAAATTTCGTGAGAAACGGCGATTCACAATCTCGAAACTTTCACAACATTTCTCGGACTGTTTTGTACGAAGTTGTCACCGGAATTAGGCTGCCGGAAGTTCTATGCTCGATGGGTATTGAAAGTTTTCACGGAGATCCACACACCCAATTGAATGGGCACTGCCTTAAACTTTCTTTCCCGTTATAGCACGATACGGTGGGAATTCATTAACTGAATAGTGACTGGAGACGAGGCTTTGATAGCGTATGTGGATGCTGAGACAAAACAACAGTCAATGACATGGAGTCATACCTGTTCTCCAAACCGGCAGAGGAAAGCCATGGAACTTTGTCTGCGATGAATGTTCTGTTGATCGCGTTTTTGAATGTTAAGGGAATCTTGTTGAAACCATGGAACGTGGTACTACAATCACTTCTGAATTTGACTGTAACACTTTGAGGAAACTGAAAAGGGTCATCCAGAACAAACGTCTAGGTCTGCTAACATCTTGGGTTGGGTTGCTGCATGACATCGTCCTCCCTCACAGTGGTAGTCGAACACAAGTCTTTTTCACCATTTAAAATGGGACGGGGACGTGTTTAATCATTCTCCTCTACAGCCCGGACTTGTCTCCTTATGATTATCACTCACATGAAGAAGTGGCTTGGGGCATAGCAGGACGATGAGGAAATACAAAAATCTGTAAGAGGTTGGTTGAATTCGTACTCGGCTGAGTTTTATGTAGAAGGGATTTGTAAGTTAGTAAAATGCTATGGCAAGTGCTTGAATGTACATGGTGACCATTTTGAAAATTAGAGGACAGCCCTAACTTTGAGATTCAAATAAAAATTTATTGTATCTATGCGGGGTTTTTTGCTACAGCGACACCTAGGTTACTTTCCGAATTGCCCTCATATTGTAGTCATTAATATTATCTCTATCTAGATGATGAGGTCAAATGCAATATTTCTTGCTTTGCTATAAAATAGAATTATCTTCTTTAGAGATAGCTGTTGCTCAAACAAAGTACAGGTTGACGGTATTAACAATTGATCCCTTTGCTCAACAATTGCCATAAAATTTGACAAATATTTTATAAAGTGCTTCTTTTTTTGTCTTTTTCCTAAAGCCTTTACTATCTAATAAAGACATGCATGCTGAAATTTTTACAAGATCGAATGCAGAACAATTCTATTAATCGTCAGGAGCAGGTACAATAAATATGGTCTTTCATTCAAGCTGCGTCGTGTCAATTTCAATAATGCCTTTTCCTACTGCTACTGTACTTTTGACGAAGACACTGTTCTAACAAGCCACACCTTTCATATTGACAGAAATAAATTTTGTAGTGTTTTCAACTGTTTAAATATTGTATCAGCTATCCTTATCTTTTGCGAATAAAAAAA
>BGPR01011800.1:36381-47185 GCA_013235015.1 Araneus ventricosus
ATTGCGCACCCTCAAAATATTACGGCAAGATCGATTTTTAGAATTTATTTATTCTTTAATAACTCTTTTTAATCTTTGACAAGTATTTTAAGCAAAATTCTTTATAATTTTATGTTTATCCGAGATACACCCTTTTGGTTCATAAAAAGTCATTAAGCAACTTTTAGTGAAAAGGTCTTATCTCAACAAAATGTTACGAGATCAATTTTACGTAACAAGATTATAACATTTAAAAGCATTCTGTTCATAATTAAGCATAGTGTATCCCTTTAAAAATATAAATTCATAAAAAAGTTAAATAAATTTTAAAATATTGGGTTTTTTTATGAAACAAAGTGTAGATAAATAATTACCATATCAACATTTGAAATTAAACACAAGGATTTTTTATTTATAGTATGCATTCTAAATAGCTTAAAAAAAGAAAATGAATACAGATAATATAAAATGCGTCTAGCTCCTAACATTCAGGGATCTGTTCCCAAAACTATAACTGATTTTCTTTCAATGCGGTCACCTAGATTCTTAAGAATATTATTTTTTTAGCGACGGCAATTCTATTAAAATTTTATGGATTTCTGAACCTGGCAGTGTGTTGGTCAGTTTGGAGTTTAAAAAAGTTTAATTGAATAAACTCGGGTTCGCCGAAATCTTTTTTGTGTTTAAAGGTTTTTAAACATCTAGCAAATACAACCTTCCACCGTACTTTGTAGATATGGTCTCAATTATGTGCGGCTCAGCTTATAAGTTGATGAGTAATCTTCCCACAAATAAAAGTGTTTTAAATCCATAGGTAATATCTCTGTTCTCCAGTTTAACCACTGTAACAAAATTTTGAAAACCATAAGAATTGTTACCTATTCTTTGCATAGACAGCTGAACTCTACACTGAAACGAGTCAACAGCCTTAAAAGCATGCAAATGTAAAAAGAAATGTATGAAAGAAGTTTATATAGAGAAATTTTGCTTTAAAATAGTGGTAACGTTTATATAAGCACGTACATGCAAATCCGAATTCATTTAATTCCTCTAATTTATACGCTATTTCTAAAAAGCAATGAAATGTGAATGATTATAAGGGAATTCTGTTCTACCAATGCTTAATATATTTTTCTGTTTGTTATAAGCAAAAAATATGCGGCAAAATTCGATTTTCTCTTTCGTGGACAAAAATTACATATTTTCCGTCTTCGTGGTCTCCATGATTACCAATCTCTCCTGGACCTTCATATTTCTTCCTGCCATTTCCTTCACTGCCATTCGCAATTCTTCATTTATTCTAAGATTTTCGACTCCTCTTATTTTGGGGAGAACTAATTCTCCTGCGAGGGCTTTTAAATATGCATTATATTCATAACAAGGTTTAGAGAATAACTTTGATACAAAATGTATGAATTTACAGAACTCATATACATTATTCTATTGAAAATAGCCATAGGCCAATTCTGGAAGTCGGCTGATATTATGAGCAGGCGTGTTAAAATTTCGTTTTGTTTCAACAAATAACCACTTAAAACGAAATTTTCAGAAATAATAATTCTTACAAGAAAAAACTGAGTTTCTTGTTGATCTTCTCCGTCTTCGAATTCGGATAAATCGGAATTAGTAGAATGGAAACTTGCATCAAAAATTCCTCTGTACATCACTGAAATCACTTCCTACTTAATTTGGAAGTTTTTGAAGTTGTACGTCATAACGAAGATCAGAAGGTTGGGTGATATTCAGAAGGCTAAGTTTCAATGCTTTCACAATATTGGAACACTAAAAAAGGCAGGCGCCGAAACTTCAAGAAAATGTACACATGTAGTCAAGATCACAAAACGAGAAGGTATAGATGAATCCACTGAATGAAAATAAAAATTGAATAGGAGTGACGATTAAACCATCCTTAGCGGCCTGTCAGACCGTACCTCCCCAGTTGAGTGATAATAGCACAAGGGGATTTTAAGAACCGCCGAAAGTTAAACTTTTTCATAAGTTCTTAATAATTTTAGAGAAAGATAAACATTATTCCGAGGCATTTAAAAATTATTTAAAATATATACAGTGCACTCCCAATTATCCGCTTAATCACCGAGAGGGGTCGCATGGACAATACAAAAACACGGATAATCCGAAAACTCCTTTTCATTAAAGAAAAATCAACATCAATACAAAAATATAAAAATTACTTACATTTGCATGTTGCATAACATAAAACTAGGAATTTTCCTTTTAAGGTATCTGCCTAGGTTTCCAAAGCGGTTTTTGACTAAAATTCACAATTTTTTTTTATTGTTTTATTTGATAGCCCATGCGTTTATCTTTCTAAATCTGTATTTGTTTTACTTTTCCGATTTATAGAAGCGAAGATACAGATGTTTTTATAAAACGAAACAGACGAAAACGAAACCGGAAGTGTCACAAAAAACACCGGAAGTTGCAGTTTTGTCACTGTTTTGCCCAAAACAATTGCAGATAGGACTGAAAATTATTTTCTAATATGCTCTATAAACAAGCCACAGCAATTTTATATCGTTTCTAAACTGTTTTTATGTAAGAAGGATTGGCAACAACATTCGTCTGGAATTCTGTTTATGTTTACATTCCATGTGTTCGCTCGCTTGCTCGTTTTGTCAAAGTTATTTTCGCTGAATATCGTTTAACTTTCAATTATTATTTTTAATTTCGATTGCTAATGTTCACATTGAAATCTGTGGGAACGTATTGGCCGAAAGTGAAAAAAGTAATCATTTCTTTTAATCGTAACCAAGGAAGTATTAACTTCTGTTGATGGAACATTTGCAGAAGTAATGTTGACATGTAGTAAAAAAAAAGAAACTGCTGACCTTTTACGAACATTAAAGAGAGGATATTGTGTATAAAAAGAATTAACTGGATTCAGTATTATTTAAATTTAAATGCTGATAACTATTTTGAGTATTTGATTAGCACAGAATGTAACAACAATGTGATATATTTGAAGAAAAACTTCATGTTGAGTTAATCTACAACTACACTTTATATTGTACAAATTTCCCTTTCTCAAAGGATTTTAATTCTTCGAAGAAGCAAGAAAGATGCAGTTAAATAAATACATAATTTGTATTTAGATTTATAAATATTGGTAATGATTTTAATACTGCGAAGAAGACATTTTATGCTATGTTGAATTTGCCAGCATTTCTTACCAAAGTTTCTTTTTTTAAAAAAAGAACTAAAAGTCCTCAATGCTTCTGTGTCTGTTTTATAACACTGATGAGTTGTAAGTAAGTTCTATGCAGGATTATTTTAGTAAAATATAAATAAAAATTTTAAATGCCTTTTTTGTAGAATGTATTTTTTATCTAAATTTTAATACGCTAAACATGATTTCAGAAAAATTTATGAAAATTTTTCCTTGAAATTTTGTATATATATTACCTCAAGTATAATAAAGGCAATGAACTAAAGATTTAGATCTAACATGTATAGCTTTTGAATTTTGGCTATTTATTATTAGCGATACCTAAGCATTTTCAAAATTTTTGATTAAGAATATGTGCGATGAGCTATAACTTTTTTGTAAATGCAAATATTTCTTAGATTTTAGTTCATTGCCTTTAGCACTGTTCCAAGTATGCTGTATAAAAAATGAATTTAAATCTGTGGTTAAGAATTCCATGTAGAGCGTTTTGCGTTTCGCAGTAATTTTCATCAAATTTTACCTAAATTACCCCATTTTAAAGAATTTAAATTGTCATTTAACTTTCTGAATGGCAAAATTATTATAGTATAGTAATATGAGCTAATTATGGCAATTTGTAACAGATGCAAAGTGTAGTAATTGCTGCATTTGCTCATTACACGTTAAAACAGTATAGCAGCTTCGACACCGAGTGAATTGCTATGGTAAAGAGGCAGTGTTTGCCAGCAACAAAACTGTCCAGAAAAAAAAAAAAACAGGCTATCAGAAAGGAAAAAAAAGATATATTTAGAATAAGGAAGGTTTATTTTATATGACTAGTGATTTTTAGATAATAGTATTCAGAATTATTTTAGTAAAGTATAAATTAAAACTTTAAATGCCTTTTTTGTCGAATTTCTTTTTTATCAAAATTTTAATACGCAAAACATGATTTTAGAAAAACTTATGAAAATTTTTCATTGAAATTTTGTATATATATTACCTCATGTGTAATAAAGGCAATGAACTAAAGATTTAGATCTAACATGTATAGTTTTTGATTTTTGGCTATTTATTGTTATCGATACCTATGCATTTTCAAAAATTTTGATTAAGAATATGTGCGATGAGCTATAACTTTTTTGTAAATGCAAATATTTCTTAGATTTTAGTTCATTGCCTTCAAGACTGTTCCAAGTATGCTGTATAAAAAAACAATTTAAATACGTGAATAAGAATTCAACGTAGAGCGTTTTGCGTTTCGCAGTAATTTTCATCAAATTTTACCTAAATTACCCCATTTTAATTAATTTAAATTTTCATTTAATTTCCTGAATTGGATTATTCATTGTTTTGAGTCATATTCATCCAGAAAATGCACTAAAATTTTTAGTCACAGGGTTTTTCAAAAAATTTGCCTCCGTACCTAGGCAGATACCTTAACATTTATTGCTTTTAAAAAATGTGTCACGCCTCTTTGCTTCAACTGTTTGTTCATCTCTTGCCGTATATCGACACATATTTGTCGAACCGCAGTAATGTCACCGTAATCAAATCCTGTTTGTCCCATATAATCTAACAAAGTTTCCACACATATTGTAGAGCAGCAGAAAGAGAAATTTTATTTCCTTCATGTAGAACATCTTCTACATCAGTACTAGCCCATTCTCCATTATCAAGTTTTTGAAAGATTTCTAATTTTTGTTTAACAATTAAAACGTTTCGTTTTCGTTTCACACAACGCATTTTACCACTAAAAATTTCATGTTACTAACTGACGATAAACAAGACGCAGAAACTAAAGGAACAAGTGCAAAAGTGAGAGAAGACGAAGAAGTTAAAGAATGACGTGTCAGGGAGAAGCTTGTTCGTACGAGAACGAGCTAGCAGTAAGTGGATGAAATTTAGAGGTTAATTAGAGGAAATTAGAGGTTGAACCGGTAGAGATTGCACGTGGAGGAAGAATAAAAATCTAGCCTCCGCCGTCACTGCTCACTAGGCTCACGGAATGAATCTCTCGATCGAACATCAGCATCGATCTTGCATGCATGATAAGATTGAAAATGTTTCTCTTTAAATATATTGTGAGTCCGGAATGAGCACGAATAATCCGCAAACCGGATAATCCGCACTCGGATATTAGAGAGTATACAATATAATATTCTCATTGAATAGAAATGGCAACTCTAAAGATCCTTCATACTAACTGCGAGCAAAATTTGAAGAATGTCTATTGAATTTTAATGAAACATTAACTGGTTTGCCCATACTCCGTACGTGCATCGAGTTACCATAATTCGAAACATATAATCTACAACAAAGTCATTCACAGACATTAACCCTCTCACGTCTATCTAGGCGGTCCCGGGAGGGTCTAAAAATCACCCTCCTTAACAGCGACGAAGGCCGGTCTGAGGCGGTTGTATTCTTTTGAGGGGAGGTGAGGTTCTGAGAGAGCTTAGGAGATAAGCGAGTTATAGAGGAGTGCAATTATCTTTGCCAACCACAGCCCATTTCCGAGTGCCTTCAGGGAAGGTTTCAGGGTGATGGGGTAAATTACCACGCAAGTTGGGAGAGTTCAATTCATGTGGCTTACTCCCAAAAAGTTCTGGTTTAAAAGGGGCTAGAAGAAAAAAGTCGCGTCGGGATTAAGGAGTTAAAATTCGATACAAAAGTTTTGTGGTCATCATATACATTTCAATTGTCTTTAGGTTATAAATTAAATTAAATGACAATGCATTCCGAAAATAGAAGGTATCAACTAATTATATAGATGAGGAAACAAATCAGTTAACTATTTTTGAATGTTGTTTTCATCCATACAGAGAAAAGAAATGTATATAGAGTTGTAAATTAAATGTCTTGCATATTAGAATTTTCTTTCAGTTAAGAATTAATTTTTTCACTCATTTCAGAACTCTCAAAACTGAAAAGAGGACGTGAAATAAATGTCAAATAGCCATTTCTTTGTAAGTTAAATAATGCAAGTTAGGAGAAATTACAACTTTCGATAAAAATAAATGTGAGAAAAAGTTTTATCTTTTTGCAGAATGATCACCTTTAGATGAAAAAATATTATAAAAAATGTTTTGTATTTCAAATGTTTCGCACACATTTCAGCACAGAAATGTAGTTTGATTTTGAACTTTGAGTAGAGTTTGATTTTGAATAATCAAACATGTGTTTTTATTTGTTGAAATAAAGAAAAAAAAATATATTTTCATTACTAACTTGCTTTTTTTGCAGAATATTATTATTTCAATTTTCAATTTCCCAGTCTGGATATTGCTGCAAAAACAAAATGAAGCTATTTCTTTCATGTTTATTTAGAAGAATGAAATTTCAACCATTCCATATGTTATATATTTCAACCATATTATATGTTTGATATATTTGATAGACTATATAAATTTAAGCATTTGTAAAATGTCCGGAAACTTTAAATTGAAGGAAATAATTTAATTTACTGTGATAATAAATGTAAGTTATCACGTAATACATTACGGATTTATATTTCAGAAAGTTATTGTCATTAAATAATTTTTAAATGTGATTGTACATATGTATATAATAATTTTAATATGTGTTTTATATTGGATAATTCAATAATTGAAATTTGTTTACTATTCCTAACATGTCGTGTGTATTCGTGTCAGCCGTCACTAAAAAGTAGAAAATAATATAAATGAAAAAAATAAGGTATAAGTTTCTATTCATGTGAATTAATGAACGCAAAAGTTGAAAATAATTTTTCTGATTGCAATAAAATGCATGGTTCGAATAAAAGCGGGGGCGCCTTATATAGCACCTTATATTTTGTGTATATTTTCTTAAACAATAAGGAATATTTCGAGAAGGTAAAGGCGCCCACGCTTTTATTTGAACCATGCATTTTATTGTAATCAGAAAACTTATTTACAACTTTTGTGTTCAATTTTTCGCATGAATGAACCTCCCAGATAGCACGTAAGTTTGCAGCAAGTTTGATTTTGACTTGTCATGGCAAAATTTGACGCGTCAAACTTGAATCGAACTTGTAGCAAGTTCGATGTGACAAGTAGCGCCACCTCTTTGCAAATCAAACTTGCAGCAAGTATGCAAAACAAGCTTCCTGCAAAGATAGCACAATAAAGAGATAATTATCTTTGTCTCTGTTTTAAAAAACATCCGATTTTTAATAGCATCTCCTAGACCGTAATTCTTTTTTATTAATTCAATAAATCAATGATAATTTGTGAAAAAAATAACTTTTTTATAAAAAAATTTTTTGAAGCATTTTCCATCTTTTTACTAAATATATCACTCTCACTTTAAAGAAAACTATATCGCCTTTTTCTTTTTTTATTTTTTTTTTTGAAATTTTAACGTTTATAAACAAAATTAAATCTAAAAAACAGTCGGTGTTTGTTGAAAAATAATAATTAGACATTTTGTCCCATTTTAAAGTAATTACTTTTGAACTCTAATTTCATAATTTATTCTACTAGCAAAACGTAGTTATTAGCGAAAATCGCTCTCTCTTTGACTTCAAATCGTATTCTCAACTCAAAAAATTAATGAAAACCAGAAAATAGTTTAAAATAAATCGTATACGAATCGCATCGAACGATGTTTTAGCGAAATCTATCCTCTCCTCTCAGAGTTCGGCTGGCTCAACGTTTAGCGTCCCCGCTTCGGAACCGGGAGGTCGCGAGTTCTATCCTGGGTTGTGTTCGTGTTCTGTTTTTGCTATAATTTGCAATGAGTTTGACACGGCAAACTTGCTGCAAGTTTGTTTCATGGTGACTTTGGAGCTTTCGTTAACTTGCTGCAAGCTTACTGCAAGCTTGCACACTTGTCATGACAAATTTGTGGCAAACTTGCACTCTTGTCATGACAAATTTGTGGCAAGCTTGCTGCAAACTAAAATTGCTATCTGGGTAATTTTTTTTTATTTATTTTCTTTTATTTATTTTCTTTCGATCAATAACTTAAATCTCACCTACGGGATAATGATAGCTTTGGCAAAGCGCATTTGAAGACGAAGATTAAACAGCTGCAGAGTTAAATGCACGAATTCTGTTGAGACCTACTACATAAGCGCGAAACCAAAGCAGTATTCGAGTCGAAATGAACTTCCTTTCTTAAGTTCAGCTTTAGTTTCCTTCGATTTATCCGGCACTGTTTAGGTTTCAATGTGTAATGTCAGTTTACAAAAGTCGAATAAGACATTTTCTTGCGCATTTGAGCTATAATCCAGAGTGGGGAAGAGTTATATTATAGAATAGTTAGTTCTATTGCTGTAGACTTTGCAATAATGCATTAATGTAGAGGAGAATTTACATCTTATTCTATCTCCTCTGCGAATTTAATTTAAAGCCACGCACCTAGATGGCAGCACGAAACAGGCGAAGCATCGATGAAGGGCAATCGGGGAAAACGCTGAGAGAAGTGAATTCTTGTTCCCTGTGGTACACAGAGAAGAAGAATCAGAGGTCTCACTCCCATAGACCCTAATGGCTACTTTTTAACATTGCACTTCACATAGAGAATACGTTATCTGTGGCCAACAAAGGAATTAACCAGAATACGTCACCGTGAAAAAACTAAACTTCGTTATTTTATTTATAAAATTGAAACTAAACGTTACAAATTTTTGATTAACTTAAATCTACTTTGATATAAGTTAGGAAACATGTATTAAACTTACCTGTTCTTATGAAGATCGGCATCGAACACAGCAAACATAGCGGCGACTTTGGTGTTACGTTTGAAATTAATTATAATTTTAATTATTAATTATAATTTTATTCGTCACATTATATGACGCCATCTCATTAGTACAGCTGAAGAAAATTGCCTGATATTAATTACGATTCATATAATGTGACGAATAAAGTTATAATAAAAAATAAGTTTTTATTTTACGAAAAAACAGAATACAAAACGCCGTTAAAAGTTCAATAAATATCCATGCATATAAACGATATTATTCGTTATAAAATATTTAAATGGTATTATAAAAGCGTTCAGTGTGGGACACGATCCAGCAATTACGGAGGTCTGAAGCTAACCACTCGACCTCCGCCATGACTTACTAACTTGCAGCAACGTGGTTGATATTCTACCCGCTAAAGTTTTCGATCGAATTTCTCGAAAATTACTGAGTTGTATAACTTGTGGCTTGCATGTTGTATTGTCCTAAGGCACTACTACAAATTTACAAAATTTGAAAACAATCGGTGACCCATGTACGTGGTGTTACCCTTTTTAGTATAGGGCAGTTTTCATTCTTCTGGTTCATTTTGGTTTTGAAAGAAAACTTGTTTTCCTTTGCAGTATGATGCCTAGCTCAGTTTACAGAAAATTGTGAGTTGTTCTAAATTGGTTCTCAGTGCCTCTTTCCCTAAGTGCATTATTTTCTTATTAATAACGCATTGCGATTCTACAGCTGTATTAAGACAACCCTTTTCTTGTTCTAAAACATTACAACTAGAGACTTTGACTGCATTTCAAGACGTCTGAGATTCATTTACTTATAGTAACGAATTTCAGATTTACCTAGTGTAGAATGCCATACAGATCAGAAGATAGTAACAGGTAACCTTGTGAGGTCAGTTGTAAAAGGAGAGGGAAAGAGTGTATTGTAAATGAATAATGACTGGAATTCGGCAAATATCAATAATTTCTGATATTCGAACACCTTTACTCAATAAGACGTGTATAAAATTAGTGTTTCTTTACTAAAAGAGACACTAATTTGATACAATTCCTCTCTTTTTCCCACTATGCTATGCAGATTGATCTTTAAGGAATTTCGAATATTAAACGATTTAAACTCTTCTAACCAGGTGTGCAGTGCTTAGAAAATCGATATTACTACTAACAGCAATTACCTATACAGTTTTCTTTCTAATGAACAAAACCCTGAACGCTTGTTTCTGTGCGAGATACTACGCAGTTAAGACACATACCTGCGCTTCGAAGAAAAACTGTTATTTCCCAATCGTTGTCCTTGGATTTCTTCCTCCGTCAATGGCTCAGCCAATAAGAGGGCTCGTTCCCTTCCTCTCCCAAGGCCTAGTCGGGTAAAAGTTTTATCAGGCCTTCATCGCCCACCCGTTCTTTAGCGAGATGGACTAATCAATTCAGTGTAAAGAATATCTCGACTAACGAGCAAATGACCCCCGATCAAAATACCTTGAGATGATGAAAGATCTTTGGAAAGAAACTTCTGTAACTCTTATTTATGAGCGAAAGAAATAAAGGAACTACCGTAAATATGGTCAAAATAGAAGCATTTTTGTTTAATAAAACAGTGAAAAGTGTGAGAAAAAAGATTTTAATGACTTAACATAGAGCATACGATTGGGCGTTTTTCCTTTCCCAACCTCCGATGAACCATGAAAAAGAGGAGAGGAGAGAACAAAAGGAATTTATAACCAAAAGTTATGTTGAAACATGGTTACTTTTCGACATAATCTCCGTGAAGTTGCAGGCGTTTTTTATAGCGGTGGACCAGGTTTTCGATCCCATCTTTAAAAGAACGTTGCCGCCAGTGATGTGAGAGGGGTCTTAACGTTGCCTTGACATGCCAAACAGTCGAGTAAAAATAGGACCTCTCTTCGCTTGGTCAATAACAGTTTCGTTTTATGGAATTATAATTTGATTTTGTATGAA
>BGPR01011801.1:0-47184 GCA_013235015.1 Araneus ventricosus
CGAAATGGGAAATAGCACTTCTGAGAAAATGAAATTATACTGTAGCGCACAGTCCATATTTAAAAATGTCCTTAAAAAAATTATATCTTTCTTAACAGTTCGTTGTTCCAAAATAGACCGGTTTCTATATATATATATATATATATACAGGGTTCCCACTTAAATAAGGGCTACCCTCTCTTAATTGCAGAATGACGGCAGCTAAATCATGAAAGTAGTGTCTGAGTATAGTAAAACGTCAATGTGCTATGCGATGAGCCCACTTACAGCGCCACCTGGCGGCCGATTCCGGAATTAGCGTTCCTATCTTGGAATCGATGCAAAATAGGGGAAATGTCAGTTATAAAGTTGTTGAGCGTTATCGATTTAGTACAAAAAGATGTATTCTGCACATTAATATGAAGAACAGAACGCTTAAAATGCACATTTGTTTGTTTGTTATTTCCGAAATGGTGACGTCACAAAGCGGGTTAAAAAGAGAAAAGGCAATTAGTTATCACAAGATACCTTTATTTTCGGTGTTCAAAGTGCTCTCCGTCATCTACAATACACATTTGAGCCCTTGTTTGAATTTCACTTTGCACACGTTTTAGCTTATAGTTGGTGCGCTAGAACAAGCAACTGTAAGTAATACGTCATCGAAAGTCCTGCAATGTTGGCGGAAAGGTCGCATAAACTGCTGTTTGAGTTTTCCCACAGGAAAAAGTATAATGGGGTCATTTTTTGTCCGAAAAATAGCATTTTCTCCTTTTGTCTGTGTCTTGTGACGTCACAATTTCGGAAAATGAGAACAAACAAATGTGCATTTTAAGCGTTCTGTTCTTCGTATTAATGTGCAGAATACATCTTTTTGTACTACCGTCGCAACGGTCTACGACTTTGTAAACTGACATTTCCCTCTTACTTTGCACCGTTTTCGAGCTTCTCCGGACTCCGGAGTTTGCTTTTAACTCCTGGATTTGCCATCCGGTGGCGTTGTAAGTGGTTTCATCTAGTAGCTAGGGATGGGAAAACCTATCGATTTAAACCGAAAACCGGTTTTTTTTTTGTTTCGGTTAACCGGTTTTTTCGGTTATTTCTTTATTTATTTTTTGCAACGGTTTATACCGGTTATTTCGGAAAAAAACCCGTGTCGGAAGATAGGCTAGATTTTAGGTTCGACTAGACTAAAATTTATCAAGTTATAAAGCTTTGAATTTCATCATCTTAGGCCAATCACCGACAGCCACTTCCTCGAGGCGTCTGTTGGTTGGCGGATTACTGAAAGAGTCTTTATGAACAGATAAATATTGGCCAATGGATTGATTTCTTGCAAAAACAATACTAATAAAAAAATTTTTCTCCAAACGGTAGGTAGATTTTTGTTGTTGTTCTGTTTTTTGTAGCCAAAAAAAAATATTTATCTGTAGTCGGAAGTTCTGTGGCCCGAAAGATTAGTATCTACGTTGAATGATGTTGCTTCCGATGAGAGGTGTCGACTCACGGATCAACGCATTGCTGAAAGAGTCTTTAAGAGCAGATTAGATGATAAATATTGACCAATGAATTAATTTGTTGTGAAAACAATGTTAATAAAAATTTTTGACTATAATACTTACTTATTGCAATAATTACTCATTTATTATTATTACATATTGCATTAATTACTTATTTATAATCATTACTTATCACATTAGTTAATTATTGTATTAATACTTACTTATTGCATATTATTATTAATAAAAACTTCTGTCCACAAACGTTATTTAAAAAAAAAACCGTTATTTTGAGTGGTTTTAACCGCCAGGTGAAACCGGAGGTAAAAAAAAAAAAAAAAAATTTTTTTTTTTTTTTTTTGCAATAACCGCCAACCCTACTCATAGTACGTAGACTTTTTACTATGCCTAGACACTAATTTCATGACTCTAGCTGTTGTCGTTCTGAAGTTAAGAAGGGGTGGCCCTTATTTAAGTGGGAACCCTGTATTTTCTCTTGGATTTAGAGACAGATCCTGAACAGAGGTGAGAAAAAGTCGAGTTAAGGCTTTTCTCTAAGAATTATGGTTATTTCCGTCCTCTGTATCTGTGACACTGTCAGGCTCTCTAGTATTGGTGATCATTTAATCAAGTGTCAAGCTTTGTGTCATAGACAAGTTGGTTATCTCTGTATTACTGTGTAGATATTAAAATAAATTCCTAATTAAGAATAAAGATTTGTGTCGTCCGTTTCATGCTGTCCTTCCATTGCATAATCGACATTACACAGCATCTCTGAAACTGTATGAATATGAAGGAATTAAATCTACGCAATTCTTAGGAAGAAAGTGATGAACATTCCGAAGTAGACTTAATTAATGTGGCGAATGACGTAAGCGCGTCGAAACACTATTTACTCTACTACGAGCAATGCTCTGCCGTATATGATGTTTATGAGATGTTGATATAATATTTCACCTTCCAGAGTGTTCTCGTGATCAAGAATCAAGCAACTGCTGGATTTTGCAAATTAAAGTAATGAGCAGGATATAAGAGAAGTTTAGAAGTGAGTTGTAGAAAAAATTAATTATGTTCATTTCAGAATGTTGTTTATACCATGTTAACAAGTTGTTGTCATGTGAAACAGATTTTTGACTTACAAAAGCTGAAATTAACGCGTTTGTTTGGTGTTCAGAATTAAATGAAATATTTTGGTATTTAGAAGAAAGTAATTGGCAAAGTATGCAAATGGCTAGTTATTATTATTATTTATTTTTTGGATATGGAAGTAACCAGATCACCCCGCCCTGCCGAAGCACCCGGGTAAATGAATGACAGCAGCTACAATAGCTTCGAGTACTGAGGTCAGAGTCCTATTAGCCCGTCACAGGGCCCCACCATTACTATACCCACAGGAGAAGCGAGTTACCGCTTACTTATAAATACTTTTATATCCGTGTACTCGCGGTGCCCCCACCCCCCTCGTGGGGGTGGATATGGAAGTATCTGTTCCGTCATACAAGGGTTTCTGAATTCTCTCGAAAAGTTTTTATGATGAAGAATTAATCCGAAATGTATGGAAGCTTCTATGCAATCGGGTAGATCTGTACATAAAAGTATCTTGTTTGCTGCACAAAAGTGAATTTCCAATACGTTGCACAGTAGACTATTTATAATGCAATAATCGATTTTGGAAATATGAACATTAGAACTTTTTTTTTACCCTGCAAGGTTTTGTGGAAACAGTTATATCTCAAAGTACATACTAGTTTGGAATTGGTTTCCCCATTGCATAATTGCGTGCCTATAATACTCTGTAAGTAATTTTCTGAAAAAAATATTTCTGATGAAAATGCTTTCTGTAGTTGCCTGTGTATACGATGTTCAGCAAAAATGAATAAATAAATAAATAAACTCCAAATTTGCTTTTTAAAATCTATTACATTGATTCAGATGTTCAAAGTACACAAAGAAGTAAAAGAGAACTTTATGTAACTATATAGGCACTGAATGGTACCAGCCGAGGCAAAGATTGAAAGAATAAAGATTGAAAAGTGACGTTTACTGACAGAAAGTGACCATTGGACAAAGAATCATTCAAAGACTCCTTCAACCAGTTTTTCAGAAACAAATCCACTGAACTAGCGAATGTTCACGTGCAGCAGAAGCTTCGAGATGTTTTTTCTGTAGTGGACAGACATAATCGTAATGAGTCACTCGAGAAATCAGTGTGACAATTTCCGAGAGCACTTAAGAACACACACAAAGAAAAAAGAAACGTGTTTTTTTATTAATGTCCTTCACGAGGCACTTCTCAGAAATCGTTCTGAACAAAATCACTGCAGTTGACTCGTATTCTCTTCTTGCAGAAAAGGCCTTTCCTTAGTTGTAGAGCGTAGGTTTTTTTCGTTTAGATGTTGGCAGCATGACAGCGTGAGCATTATGAAAAATGGAAAAACAGAATTGAAGTATTCTATCAAATTGAGTTTGAGAATAAAACGACGCACTACCGCAATTCAGAAATTTTTATTGCTGTTCAAAGTGCTTGAAGGTCAAATCCAGTTTATTAGAATAGAAGAGAAAGATTGTTTGCGTCCAGTTGCAACTACTTTTCTTCTAAACACAAGAAAAAAATGGTAAAGATTTCACGCTTGCTTTCGTATCTATCGTTTAATTCTTTACTTTTAATCTTTATGTTATAAACAGGTATGAAATTCAAGGATTATGTAGAATACATACGAAAAGTGTAAAGTATATCTTAAATTTATTTTAAAGTATGAAATATAGGTACTCTTTTATTTTAATCAGTGACGAAACCAGGATTTTGGTCGGGGGGTCATAAAAATTTTGTATCGTCGTGGCTTCATGGCTTATGCAAGTCAAAACACTTTACTGACAATAAGAATCACTAAGGACACTACACTACTTTCGATAATTTCATAAAAACACATTGAAATAACTATCCAAAAAATGTTTTCGACGGCGTTTTACAAGTAAGAGTGGAATGACTACAAAAGCGGGAAAATTTTCGATCCTGTCAAAGCCAGAAAGATATGTTGCCACGTTTTACTTTTTTAAGGAAAAGAGATTAAGAACAAACAGGTGTAGTGATTTGAAAAAAAAAGGCATGATTCGCCACTGATTTTAACACTGTACATGCTGTGAAGACATTCTATAGAATACCTAGGCGTTATATAGAATGACTAATACTTTTCCTTTATAAGTGTTTAGTTTATGGTAGTTATAAGTATTAACGTCCTGTTTTGAAAGAACACGATTGTTATTTTGAGTACGGACCTCGTTATTCTGAACCGTGGTCAGATGATCACGTCGGGAGGACGTTTGACTTTCGACGTCAGATTTAACGTATACCAGGCCCACACATACGGCGAATCTTTATTAGAGTCTGGTTTGGAACCAGAGAAAACGACCTTACTACCATGCCATCGTGACCATGTTTATAAGTGACCAGTCAGTTACCTCGCCAGGTCGAATTTTTCATCGTCTGGGACGGATACCAGGATCCTACCATTCAGGTTCAAATGAAGATCGTCAGGCGGAATGATGTTATTTATTATGCCTAGGAGATTGTGGCCCGATGAGACCGAGCGCTCCGTCTAAATTCCCATCGCTGGTGGTTATAAGTGTAAGAAAAAGATTTAAGGAGCCAATTCTTGCTCACGTGATATAACGTCAAAGGTGCCGCACCAATTAATTTAATAAAGGAAACATGCAGTTAGATGTTATATGATTATCACATGAATATTATGCGACACAAATTGACTCCATTTGAAAACACACTATTGGTGTTATAAATGTGTAAAATTGTAAGAAATACATAATTAAACTTACGGGTTGTTTTCCTACAGGAAAAGGGAGAAATACCAATGCTGTCAAAAAGTGAATTGGAAGGACATTTAGAATTTCCCTTAACTATACTATCCATGTAAAAATGCTTCAGATTATAACACCTGGGCTTGCAAGTCCGGCTGATGAACATCACCAGTCTCTAAGAAACATTCGCAAAATATTTTAAATCTGTTTACGATTGATTCGTATCATTACGATGTTCATAAAATCGAAAGTTGTTAACAGGATTACACTTCAAAACATGTTATCAGCTGACTTTTATTTTACTAAATTTCATTTTTATTTGCTCACAACCTTTAACCGCTATAACTGTTGTTAAATGTCACTTTTAGGTTATCACAATGAAATATTTTAATGAATGTTTAATTCCTTCGGATTAGTACTAGCCAACAAACCGGAGACTGGAGTCGCTGTCTCTTAAGAAATTGATGCAGATCTGAAGGCCATTTAGTAATTTTTTAAATAGATTTTCTCCTCTACTTAAGACCACAAAAAATAAATTTCAAAATAAAACACTATTTCACATTGTATTTTTGTTTACAATACATTCACATCATGTATTTTTCACATTCCGAACAATAATTATACCTACATTGGAGTGAATGTTTCTGTGTTATGTACAGATTTTATGCCCCGTTGGAATGAAAGTAGTGTGAAGAGAAAATAAACCCGACTTCGACCTGTCAGTATGAACGGAACTCGTTCGAAATCGAGTCCTTGTTCTGGGATCGAATTTCTTCTTTATTTGTCGTCATCTGATACCTCTTTTGTGAAATAATCGGTGGCGTTGCGAGGTAAGTGGCGTCCGGGTCATAATATTATTTTGTCACCCCCCTCATCATATTCAGCTTATAAAAGTGACTGATAATCACTTGTATTTTGCCACCTTTATCCTTGAAGACTGGCACCAGCCTGTCCATACACCCTTTGTCTCCCACTCACTACGCCACTGCACACACAAAACAACTGCATTGGAAGTTAAAATAGCCAACCCCCTCTATCCGTACTCTGATCAGCTTCCAGTTGTGTAAGAGGGGTAATTTGAACGGGGCATAATGGGGTTTTTCCGCCTCTCACTCACCATCAGCAGGACCGGCCTTTAGCAGATTGGGCCAGTTGCTCTCAACCGGGCCCCGCGCCAGGATGCTATCAAGTCTCGGCTTAGTTCAGTGAAGAAACTAAGGTAGGGCAAGGAGGAAAAAACGTTTTTGGAATTATTTATATTTCTGTCCTATGAAAATAGATATATTTAAATGTCTGTCCTATGAAAATAGATATATTTAAACGTCTGTCCTATCAAAAACAAAAAGAGGTAGACGGATGAAATTTAAAATGCGGTCCTCACGCCAAAATTCAATATTTCTATCAAATTTTACGCGAAATCTGTATGTTTGTTTATCTACATCTTAAGTTTGTCCTTGCACATGTGGACACGATAGCTCAAAAACGTAAAGAACTAGAATGATCAAATTGAACATATTGTTTTATCATCAGAATCGTAGATCTGTATCAAAATTTGAACCAAATCCATCAAAAGCCTCACTGCCTGTCAGTCTGTCTATTTGTACGTGTGTGTACTAGTGTAACTCAAAAACGACAAAGTCTAGATCAGGAATTCCCAAACTTTTTTCCTTCGCGTACTCCTTGATTAGTCTTTTTATTTCCGCGTGGCCGCTGCTGTCATATCGGGGCGGCGGGGGGGGGGGCGGTCCCTCTATACAAAGAAGTTTTTATCAATAATTTTAAGGGCCCAGGTGAGCTTCAGAGTTAAATGACTGGAATTTATAGCATTAGCAGGACTTATTTTTGATTTTACGTTTTATTCCATTTTTACAATAGTATTGTTTCAACGTGAAAACAGATGAAATCAGTATTGTAATAATTTCGCATTAACTTATAAGTATAGCTAAAAATTTCACTTCCTTTTGCTTTCTTTTTTTCTTATTTTGAGAGTAGACTTTGAGACCTGCACGACTTTCACTTTTTACACGAACTTGGAAAAGCAAAATTTTGTAACATTTTTAATCCCTTATGTTTTCTGGTGTCCGCCATTACCGATTTCGAGTTCTTGTATCCCCCAATTGGTCCTTCGCGTACACCCAAGGGTACGTGTACCACAGGTTTGGAACCTCTGATTTAGTGATAATCGAAATTTGATATGTGGTCTTGTAATGGAAATTGTAGATATTTACCAAATTTTAAATCTCATCGAACGAAAGGAAAGCGCCCGAAATTTGTATAATGTTTCCTTTACTATATTGCGAAACATAAAAACGCTCTATAATATCTTAGAATACGAAAAAGTCCATGGAATAACACTTCCGCTGATTTTTTTTTTCTTCCTTTCCTTAGCTCCAAGTCCTTAGATTCTTTTTTAAAAAATCAAAATTGTTTCCAATTGGGCCTTCTAAGGCCGTCCCTGGCCATCAGTGGGTCACAAAGGTGAATTGGGCCCGGGGTATAGTGATATTATTTCGCACTCCTCTTTGTATTTGATTTTTAATACTGACATACTGATCTTTTCAAAATGCCAAGACTAGCGATTTTGCTACTGAAAGGGGGGACTGGCAGTGAGTAAGATGAGCGCTTCTCCGGAATACTTTGTTATGCCATGAGCTTCCTCCGATTAGGGGTACTTTTTTTCTTGGCCTTTTTTTAGTAACCTTCATAACAAATCAATAAATGAAAATAAAATGTTTCTATATACTGCCAAGTAAAATGTAAACATCTCCCCGTCCTTTTCCACTTCACCCCTATTTTGGTAAAATTAACTCCGTCTGGCGCATGCGCAAAAGCGCGAAGGGTTTCCATATCTGAAAATGATCAATAAATAAAAGACGCTGATAGTTTGTCTCCACAGTGGCCCCTAAGAGTGGCGTCCGGGGTAAATATACCCCCTATTGATACGCCACTGGAAGTAATAAGTGTTTTCGTTTAAGAAATATTTTTAATGGAGCAACAATAAATTTTATCTTCCCCACTGACGATAACTAACGGTTTAGAATCATTTGCCATCTCACATTTTGACCTCTTTCTTTCACACATGTCTTGATCACTTGCTGGCTAGGAACAAGCAGCGAAAAAGAAAGAAAAATGGTTTCATAGGTTTGGAAAATGAAAAAGAACACATATCTTAAATTCCTAAAAGGGAATGAAAATTAACATTAGTTTTATTGGATTTTTTGCTATCCCTTATTTTATCGTGAATGTTCTTATATCACTTTATATAAGCGTCAAAAGTAAAAGCAAGATGATTTTTTTAGTATCAGCACGTGTATATGCGGTTTTCTTGTGTTTACAGAGTTCTAGATTACATGCAAAGATAAAGTTAATAATTGCATTCTGTCACTAAGTTTATCACCTGTTCAATTTCATTTGGAGGTTGCGAAATTTTTGTCTGAAATGAGGCTTATATAAATCACTTATTTTTCTTTTTTTCGAAAATTGAATGTGCTTGATAATGGGTATTTTAGGGGCAACACCTTACCGATAGCAAGAGGTTGGCTTGCAGGCAAATATCTCCATATGCAAATGAATATTGATTTCTGCACTTGAACTGGTGTAGTACTAGATTTAATTAGAAATATTAACGTCCCGTGTTTGAAGTAAAATTCTGTGTCGAATCTTGTAATCTTAAAACAGTAGACAAACGACGAGAGTGATACTCGACTCTTTAAACTTCCGTGCTACACAAACATGAAGACAGTTTGCCCACGACGGCAGATTTAGCGTGCAACAAGACAACGGGTATTCGTTGAAATCAGGTCTGGAACTTACTATCTTCTGATCCCGAAGCTTAGACTCTACCATCAGACCATCGCGGCCTCTGAAGCCGCACGAACAGTGGAGGCTCCACGATTAAGGCTTCAGCACCCCCTGAAATTATTTTAAAAGCTTGTATTTTTGTTCTTATTATTTGCTTTCTTTTCTACTCTGAGAATTCAATGATCGAGGAAAATGGAAAAAAATAATAAAAATATGAAAAGAAGACAAAAAATAAATCAGCAAGTAAGGGAGACACAAGTTGGAGCTGCAAAGCGAGTAGCCCTCGAAAGCTTCAAGATTCCACCCCGCGCAGCGGAGGGATGATTCGGGAGAAGAAAAGCAACATTTTATCCTTTTAAATTTAGAAGTGCCAGATCTGCATTTCCTCAGCCGTAGTTTGCCGCCGTCCACCTGACAGAGAGAGATATTTTTTTTTTCCTCGCTGCCACCAAAAGATCGCCTTCGCTTTCTCGGATGTTTTTCATCGCATTCTTTCGTGAGCTGTTTATGGGTTTCTGTTTCGCTTTATGTTACCTCGACAGAGAGATGTCTGGCTTATTTCATATACATTTTCTTTCGTTAGAAGTCACGCTTCGAATAAAGGATGTAGAAAATTTCTAAAATATTTTTCAGGTGAAAATTTTTATAAGGAGGGATCGATCCTTATTATTAAATGTAAGTAAAGATGAACGTTGCATATCTTCAAAAAACTGTATTTTCACAGCTTTCGCTGAGCGGGAAATTGAATATAAAAAAAATACAAGTCGCTCTATCACGGATTAGAACATCGTTTAAAATGCTTCCGAGCAAAAAAAACCCAGTACCAGCGAAAATGTTTGCAGCACTACTTGTTTCTAAGCTGACGAGCCGCCACTGCTCACTAGAGACGCGTAGAGGCGAATCCAGGGGTGGCTATGGGGCTGCCCCCCCCCCCCCCGATCTAAGACAGAGTTCTTGATTTTATTGATCATCATTACAACTGTTTGTTCTTAATTCCCCTTTTAAAGATATAATAAAAACGTGTCAACATTGCTTTCTGGCTTAACAGGCTCGAAAATTTTCCTACTTTTCTAGCCATTCCACTTGTACTTGTAGCTTTGACGCGGTCGAAAACATTTTTTGGCTAGTTATCTCATTGTAATTTTTATTAAATTATCGAAATTATTGTATTGTTCTTATGATTCTTATTGTCAGGTGAGTGAAGTCTGTAAAGTTAAAGTGTTTTCGTTTACATAAGCCATAAGGTTGGACATTCATCACAACGATAAAATTGTTATGACCTCAGCACCCCCCGCCCAGACCCAAATCCTGGATTCGCCACTGGAGACACGTAATATGAGTGTGGATCAGATGAAAACGGAACAGTAGTTTTAATTTGGTGTATTTTTGAGTGAGTGTGTCGAAAACTGTGTATAGAGGTAGAGTGGGAGGTAAGAAAGACAACCCTTATTACGGAATTTTCTTTCCTTTAGTAATCGCGTGGAACCACTTGGTATGCGCTGGCCGGCGGCCAACACCATCGTCCGGTAGGCAATCATGTGTCATTTCATTCGCATCTGCGTCGTTTTTGAGACTAAAGAAGAGCAACGTGGTGTCATTCGTTTTTTAGTGGCAGAAGGTGTTGGAGAGATTTTCGACTCTGAAGTCAGGGGTGTATCGTACTGGAATTGAGTTCGTTGGAGTTACCCTGGACCATTTGTGCGCAACAATAAAGGAAGGCTAAGCGGTCTGGCCTGTTGTTCGCTGGAGTGGTTTTGCTCCATGACAATGTGTGGCTGCATACGGCCACTCGTACACTGAACAAGTTGACGAAGTTTGGGTGGACAGTGTTCGAACACCAGCCATATAGCCCAGACCTTTCACCATGTGACTTTCATATCTACAGTCCGCTGAAAAAGGCATTTAAAGGTCGCCGTTTTTACTTGGACAGCGAAGTCATGGACACTATTCGAAATTGGTTTCAATCTTAGCCGAACTACTTCTGCGAACAAGGCATTCACCGCTTGGTGAACCACTGGGACATATGCTTGTGTAATTTTGGTGATTACGTTTAAAAATAAAATATACCATTTCATTCTGTGGTTCCTGTTCCGTTTCCATTTTATCTGCCATAATATAACGATTAACATTCAGTGGTTCCGTGAAAGATATCACTGGTCTACAGCCAAAAAGCTTCAGAAAACAAAGTAGCCGAATATTACTATTTCGAAGCTGAACAAGACGATAAAAATTGCATTTGGCTCTAGTTTTCAAAAGCCAGTTTTCTCTATTGCATATATAATCCTATGTTTTTATTTTACTTCATTATTTATACATTTGTGGCACTTAATTTGTTTTTATTTTTGCTCCTACTCTTATATAATTATGTCAGTCAAGGAATTCTCCTACCAACCTCTTGTGTATCGGACAGCAGCCGCCAGATTTGAGAGATTTCAATAAGATATTTCATCATTCTGAACTAGTCGCTTCAGTTCTCTTTGTAAAATCCGACATTATACACTTGTGAAAAGTTTACTGGTATTGTTTTCTCCTGTTTATCAGTGAGTGTATTTGGGGCACAATGCCTCGAAAGTGTGTGAATTATGTTGACAATTTTTGTTGCATTTACAGATAATTCACTTTTGCTTCTCAAAAGCGAAATATCATTCCATCTGCAAGAACCCCCGACAAACTATACTGTGATTATAAGCTTGCATATCAGTACAAAGCATGGGTCTTACACTTATGTTGTAACCTTTGTGCAACAACTCTTCGAAAGTGACTGACGGGAAAGAAGTTCTCTATGAAATTTGTTGATAAAAATAATTTCTTTACATTCTCTCATTGAATTTTTTCTTGTCAACTGTGGTTCTATAAGCCATGAGAGTGGCAAATGCTTCTATCAGGACATCTCTGGTACATAAAGACGCCACCAAGAGAAATAGTGCCTGTCGATGTTAACAGGCTACTGCTGGAACGTCATGTGTGAAACACCTGTAAATTCATAAAGTGAAAGCAGTAAAGAAACATTGTTCATGCAACTAATGCACAGATTACATTGTGCTATTGTGTTTTCAACAAGTATATTGTTTTTGTAATAATTTGAAGAATATCTTGACAGTTCCTGTGCTGCAAGTAGGTGTATTACATCATATGTATGTTTGTAGTTTTACTTTAACAATATTTAAGATATGTGGGAAACCTGAGCTAATACAAAGAATTCATAGTCATTTTCGAACTCAACACGTCAAAATCATTAGGAATTGGCATACTTCCTTTCTGAAGCGAACAAAACGCTGAAATTTGTAGACCAGTGTATTTTGCCTCTGAGTAGGCCACGATGATCACTGTGTAGCAACTGCAGCGCCAAAGATTACCGAGATCATTTTTGTATCATCTTTGTAGGTCATACTATTCGTCAATAACATCATTGCTTGAGGTGCTTCTTTTACAACAGCAAATCACCCGTGGAGCGCATTAGACACAAAATGACAACACAATGATATTTTGGTCCCATGCTGCAGGTTTTTGTACTTTTCTGCCATCAAGGCATTTCAAATGACACTTTCAACATAAGAATGCACAAGCTCACATAGCGAATCATGCGCTTGAAAGTGTACCTGTAAGAATACAATCGCCAGATCTTTCACTGATTCAAGATCTTCTAATCAAATTTGGATGTCATTTGTATGGTAGCTCGTAATTTCAGTACGAGAAGGAGCAATGAATAATGCATAACATCATGGCTCTTTGTAACTTTAGATGACATTGGCGTGCTTATTGATTTGAAACGAAGTCGGTTTGAGCAATAGGTCTCTCGCAGTGAGATTTCACAATAATCTTATACTTGAGGATACGGGACAAGAGAATACAAGAATATGGATTTGAACGTTTGAGAAAATGCATATGTTGTTAATGGGTAGCTGTATGTCAAGCCTTGTAATATTGGCGGCATTTTCATAGGCGCTGCCCGTGTCTCTGTTGAACATTGTAAATTATAAAAGAAATTCAAGCTGAAAGAAATCTCAAGTGACATTAACACTGACAGTAGACTCGAAGATATGTTTAGAAATTCCTAACCAGATTCTAATAATTTATAATCAAAATATTGCAACTACAGGTTTGAAATCATTGCAACATTTATTGAGAAAAATTCGCTGATTATTCATTGAAAGATACACTATAAAGAATAACTAACAAAAAGCAACAAAGACCTTGAAAAATCCATGGAACGTTTTTAATGCTGATGTTGTTATCTGTTAAGCATAGTTCTTATCAGATTAATCAAAAGGCAGTGGTGCGTTGTTCATTGAAATTGAAAAGCCCGCTGTTTGAGTTAAACTTTTTCTTTAAGTCCATTGCGTTTATTTCCAAGCATTTATTAGAATTTCTATGTTTATGTACGCTGATAAAATTATTTAATGGTAATGGTTAAGGAACTATATGTAGAGAAATTTAAATGATGTAGTTAATTATATCCTCAGATCATATATTTAGTGCCCTTCTTCTCTCCAGTCTTTTTCTAGTCGGTTCCTTTGACGATATATAGAATAATATTTTTCAGATACATTGCATAAAATACAGCCAGTTTTGAGAACTGCTGAATAAATTTCAGAAATACGCCTATGAATAATAATGTCGAATTCGGGCGCTGGGAAACGATCTGTTAAATACACATTTCAAGACATACCTGTTGTCACAAAACATTGCATAAAAAATTCAAATGCTACATTAGAAAATTAATTAATTCTTCACAAAATAAATTATTGCATTTTAAGTAGTCTGTTGTGTAACGGATCGAAAATAAATCGATTTTTCATAACAAAACGCAGGTACAGTTTACAATACAACTATTAATCCATAAATTAGTGGTTACTTCCTGATAGCATAATTGCATCCAATTACAGAGTAATTTCAGCTGTCTTATCTTGTATTCACTAAGAACAACAATGAGTGCAAACAATTCCTTAAAGTCAACATAAAATACATAAATTAGAAAATAAAATTTAAAAAATAATGTGCTTCTCTACAAGGTTGCAAGTTGTATCCTAACACTCCCGAGACTACTTTTTTTAAAAAATTGTATGCAAGATGAATAAAAATAGCCAGGATAACACAGAACCTCAGATAACCGAGACTTTTATGCACCTATTCTTTATAGAAAGGCTTTTAGAGCACAACTAGACCTGTAATCTTTAAAAAAGTTCCTTATTTTTTCGGATAAACAAAAGTGCTGTAAAACTTAAGCCATTAAGAAAGATGTAAAGCACGTCTTTCTGTGCTGTTATGGGCTTTCAGTAAGACAGATCAGAGAAAAAAGACAAACGATTTTTTTTCAGACCAGACTTCTTAAAATAAAACTCTTTTTCATATTCTTTTTCTCTTTTCCCCCTTTCACGCTCTCTTTAGTTTAAGAGTAAAAAAAAAGTAACGGTTCTGTAAATAAACTAAACTTGAACTTTAAGCAGAACACTGAACCATAAGTAAGCTACAAAAAAGATTTGTTTAGATTTTAGAACACCTGATGAGAAAATGTTATTTTTTAAATTGCTGTTAAATGTTAAAGTTTTCAAGAACGTGGGTATAAAAATAGAATAATATCTAATAATAATAATATATATATTCATGAAACTTTTGCTTCTCTGTACGTCACTATTGTTGTGTTGGTTTTTGCTTTACAACAGCCACAGTACTGACCAGTACTGTGACTGTTCGCGCATGTTAAAATAAATTTATTTGGTAGCGAATCACTATTAATGAATGTTTAAAGAACATTTAACAGGCTTGGAATTCCATAAGATGCTAATTGGAATTTTTTTTTGTTTATGTAAAATAAAGATAAATGCGTTCGATTTTAGTTTCATTAATTGGATTTTTCTCTAATGTATTTCATTACAAACAGACAAATTCTGAAAAAAATATACAACCGTTCACTGGATTGATGAGCAATTTTTAACTTTAATGACCGAAATAATTTTGTATATTAATCGTTTCAAGCAGTTCCATGCATATGAAAAAACAGAACACTGATATTTTATTTACATTTTGTTATTTGTTAGCTTTCATTTTATTTATATATTAGCAGAGTATCGCCGTTCCCCTGTATTTTTCTTATCAAAACTTTTTGGGAGATAAGAAATGGAACAAAGTTAAACAGATAACATAATGTTTATTATTGCACAAATTCTAAAAAAAAAATATTCACAAATTAAAAATATAAACTTTTCCTTCACTTTATTATATAGTAGGCTGTATTTCATACCTTTCTTACATTGCTAGGCTGGGCATCTTTCCTTTTAAAATCCGCTGACATAGAAATTTCATACTAATTAATCTAATTGTTAAATGTCTTTCAATGGCTCATTTCCATTCATACCAGAAGATGGTGAGTTAGGGCTCATTTAGCATTGCAGTATTTTTAGTCGAGGAATGAGAAACATGATTACTAAGCTTCTTGAAAATTGTACCAGCGGTTCTGAACAATCATCTCTATATACCTCAGGGGGCAGCTGTCATCCTAAGGGGCTCATTGGAGAAGATTTAACCCCTCCATATTTTTAAAACCCATCCACATATTTTCTTGAAAATTGTTCCAGCGGTTCTGAACAATCATCTCGATATACTTCAGGGGTAGCTGTCATCATAAGAGGCTCATTGGTAAAATTTTAACCCCTCTGTATTTTCTGATTTAACCCCTCCATTCAGATTTAACCCTTCCACATATTTCCTTGAAAATTGTATCAGCGGTTTTGAACAATGATTCACTTCATTGAACCCCTTGGGGATAGCATCCTAAGGGGTTCATTGGAGAAGATTTAACCCCTCCATATTTTTAGTTTGAGAGGTTGAACGTACGAATCAAATTTCATGTCTATCGGTCCATTTGTTATAAGTACTATTTAAATGACACAACTCTGCCATGGAGAAGAGAAACCCAGAAAGAGATGGATTGGAGATAGTTATGAGTCTGAGGATTCTATTAAAGAAGATTTATAACCCCACTATATCTTTAGTTTGACTGGTTGAAATACATGAATCCTATTTCTTGTTAATGGTTCCATTTGTTAAATGTATTTAAAAAGCTCAGCCCCACCCTACCCATTGGAGAAAGGTTGGGATAGTTATTATCCATCGGAAATAATTAGTGAAGAATTAACCCCGCCATATTTATAATTCGATGTTGGTATGGATAATACTATTATCGAAAGATGAATGTCGAAAAATTCATCCAAAGTCTTAAGAAACTATTCCAATCTTCACCCTGACCGCAGTAATTCACTTTACTCATTTTTATAATCTAATAATTGATTATTGAACTCGTTAGAAAAACGCCTTTCATCAACAAAAACCTGATCAGTGTGTGAGTCATCCATCTTATCTCGCGTTGCGAAATTCTGAAAAGTTCCGATAAAGAGAACTTGTCATTAAAGCGACATTGAACGCTGTTGATATTAGCTTTGGATAACAAGGTGACACATTGCTATATTTCAAGTCCACTAGTTTTTTATGTAGTCAGATAAGTTTAAGACATATTTTAGAATGATATAGATCATAAAGCTCGAAGTTAGTTATTGAAATTTGTTTCGTAATTTTTTCTATTTCTATAAACACCTTAATTATCTAAAATATTTAAGAACTTTAAACCAAAACAAAATCGGATTCATAAACTGTATGGTAAATTTTTTAAAAAAAACTGAATATTAAACTTGTACTGATTACGTTTCACGTTTAATATTCAATTTTCCACTTCTATGATATGGAATACCAAACAGTATATATTTGTCATAAAATACTTATCTTACAGCAGACATTTGTCTTTACTGCAGAACAAAAGTATATTCTATCCGTAGGGTTTTCAAAAATTTGATATGAGAGATACTATGTAGACTGTAAAGCTTCTGTTAACTTTTAGTTAGAAGCACTGGATTTAAAAATCTCACAGATGCCTCTATGATTTGATGTTTACAATTTATATAATTTATGCACTTATGGATATTTTTGTTTGTGCAGGCTTCGCAGACAGAAATAAAAAATCTTAGCTGTTACATCTTACCTTCTCAGAACTAAATTTACTAAAGAAAGATATCTGATAATTATATAAAATCTTGAGGAAACTAGTTATCATTATTGAAATAAAGTAGTTCAAAACGAATCTGTCTGTTATTGAGCACAGTTAAGTCCAAATATGGAGATGTATGCAGTTTTTGTCCACTTTGTTACACGAAACAAATTTATTTTGATCCTAGTCACCCAATTGAAGAAGAAAGCAGTCAAATATCAAGAATAAAAAAACCCTCATAAATAATTGCGTTACAGAAAGTTCGAGTTCAATCATCTAATTCAAACTTTTTTTTTTTGCTATTCGTTTTTGGAAAACATGAACAATATCTTTTTAGTCGAATGCAGTTATATACCATCAGCATTCCGAGAAAGAACATAAAACTTGTCGACCAGAAAATGTCGCAAAATGAAGAAATAGATATGTTCCGTTATTCTCTAATATTACCAAATCGTTTACAGAATTCGAAACAAACACAAATTTTGTTTTTGACTTCAGAGGGAAAGGTTTTTTAGCTTTCGTATTCTAATTCTGACAGAAAATATTGAGAACGAACTCGGAGAAAATATCGTTTTCTATCTTACTCACGTGATTTGTTGTATTGTTTGAATAAAGAAGAAAAACTCACGATTAGTCCTGTTTTCGTGTCGTGGCTACTAGGGTTCAGCAAATACGTACACTTAACGAGTCAAATATTTTACACTTAGCCTTGTTCAAGTAGGTCAGATTCAACTTCACCCATGCTCATTGAGAAGGATAGATAAAAAGAGAAATAAAAACCTGTTACTGGAAAAAGAAAGACAAATGCACGATAACTTGGTGTAATCGTAACTCAATTTGATAAATAAAAACGGCAAACAAATTTGAACGTTTAAGGCTTTTGGAACTGAGAATATGTAATCTTTGTAAGAGAAGCTATTTTGTGGCAAATAAGTATTTCTAATTTTATGTATTTTTAATCGTAAACTTTCTTTTTCAAATTTATGCAAAACATGCACATTTCCTTTTGTTGGATGAATTTATTCACTACCGTTATAATAAACAAAATTCTGAAAATATTTTAGTGAAATTTTTTTTTGAAAATTCCAAAATGGAGCCAATTCATACAACGTCACACTCACATGACAATTATGACTGAGCATGTAACTAAATGGTGCCTTTTATGGCAAGGTGCGCATGCTCCTACCATTTAACGCTGTGCTATATCGCAGTGTTAACATCTTCCACAAAATTTGCAAGAAATGCGTTAGTTTTGGAATTTTTGATGTTATCATAGGAAAGAGAAAGATGATTATCGGACGTAAACTTTTCTTAAGCTTTCACTTAATGATCCTGAGTTATGAAAAGTATAAACTATGTAAAGTCGGAGGAAGGTGTTTGAGCATACATCATACTGTAAACTTTGCTCGTTTGGGCATAAAAATATTTACAATACACTGCAGTACATATTCTCTAACTACGTTATTAAAAAACAAACATAAAAAAGTTATTTAGTAAAATTAGCTAAAATGTCATTGTAATTTAAATTAGACTTACTTTAATAAAGCTATGAAACACGAATGATTTTAATGTAAACATAAAACAATATTAAATATATCAGACAATGCTTTTGAGCTGATAAAAAATGAGATACTTAACTGAATTTCCAATATAATAAGTAAAATTAAATTATGAAAGAAAGTATTAAGTAAAAATAAATAACTATTTCAAACAGCAAAGAATTGTTCTTGTTACGAGCAGCAGTGGCCCGATTCAAAATTTGAAGGAGCGTGGTCAATTTACATTTATCATTTGAGCATAAATTAATTCCATTGTCTTTCTGCATTGTTTTTATTTTTCAAATATATATTTTTAGATAGTATGAGACTGAAGCATGAATGTTAAAAAAAAAAAATTAACGTCAATTGTGATTCTTACGCATTTCAATATATTGTTGTGCAAATCGTCCAGTGAAAGCAGTCCAACAAGCTGTATAATGGAAAATGACGCTTTATTCCACGAATAATCCAGCTACGAAACACAGGTAACAAGAAAAATAGCACTCGTTCAAATTACCAACACAAGCAGACAGAAAATCTCTTAATAATAACAGAAACAGCATTATTAATAGAGCTCAGCGTCTAACAGCTGACCAACTTGCATTGCGAGCAAAACTCTAAAGAGGTTAACTCGTTTGAGTACCTAGGGTATATATAACTTTCCTACAAGATGTGATATCACATGGAATTCTCTAGAAGGATCTACATATCTTGGTTCCTAAGAGAGATATAGGCCATAATTCTTGTATTTTCTAGAATCTTCGTTTTGTCTCCAAGGTCAGGGGCATTGGCTTGCATTCAATGAGAATATCTGCAACTCTCTCTCTCTTATCATAACACTAACATGGCAGGAAAATGGTATCAGAGTTTAGTAACAATATTTTTTAACCTTTTGTTTCAGCCAAAAGGTTGAAATATATCTTCTGGTGTTTTAGTCATTTTTGATATGAAGTTTTTGTAAATAATGCTTTTTATTATGCATTTTAAAGCTACTTTAAAATTGTTTCGCCTTTAAATTACTTATCATCAGTTTTTTTTCTACTGTAAACTCTTCAGCTAACCTCTTTACCGCTATATCTTTAGAAAGCGCACCTTCTGTCAATCAATTAATGTTTAAAATTGCGAACAGACTAGCGTGTTCTGGTGATTTTCGCAACTTTAATCATAAAATAAGGGTCACGATCATGCAAGAGCCACCAAGATATCTATTTTTTTAAGTGTTCTAGAAAACTCTTTTTCCATTACCGTGTTAACAGACCAGTAGTCAGAGCTCCAGTTCTACCTGCACTTAGAACATTAGGAACATGTACGCACCAGGTCCGATTTTGCTATTCGTGGTGATATTTTCTTTTTTATTTTCTGACTTAACCCTATGTAACGAAGTGCGTGCGAAGTTTTATTACACTCAGACCTGCAAGCTCTTCAAGAATATTACTTCATCCTCTCGTTTACTCGTTTTCCAAGCCTGATATGCATTTATATACCAAACTATAAAACTTACTGGAACAACCCTAAATCTTCCACATATATTTATGAGCAAAATGTTAAAAGAAACTTTCTTTGTACTTACATGCTTTGAAATTTAACTACTTTCTTGACTATGGAGGATTGCGACAGTGGCGTAGCGACGAGGGGGGGGGGGCAGGAAGGATATAGATGCCTCTGGGGCCAGTTTTAAGGGGCGCCATGGAGACAAAACCTCAGTGGGTTGATTTAAAGCAAATTCTGGGAAAGAACCTGAATCTGGTGAAATAATAAAACCATGCCTCGAGCGCCATTTACACTTGCTAAGACATTAATAACGGTTAGAGAGAAAAATATGGCCCGCCACTTATTCTGGCTGCTCCACTGGATTGCGATTCAGTATAATTGGTTGTTAATTTAATAAATCTTGCTCGGTCGGCTGCTTTTACACTCCAAACCCATTAGGTGTGAGGGCCATCCTGAGTTGTTGAATTGAAAAACATATTATAGATGTGATTAAACTTCCTATATTTACATAGAGAAATTCTATCAGCTCCTGGAGCGTTTACGACTTTGTTTTGATCTCCATATTTTTCATAAAATTATCATCTCTTTTTTAGTACACAAATAAAAGTGTTTTTTTAAATATTTTTTTAATTTTAATTCTGCAGCGAAATAAGACAAAGAAGATTTTAGGCACTTTAATCTAGGCCCTTCCCACTAATTACTCTACCAATGGAGTGTTTCTAGAATTTTGCTGTTTTGAGTTTTTAGTTCAATAAAGTATCGCCAGTATTTTGCAAAGGCTTACTAGTTATCACAGTTTGTTTGATTAAGTGTTGTGTTTAGGTAGCCAACAGAAAAAAACTTCTGTTATTTCTGAAAAGGACTTTAAAAAACATGGATGTTGAATAGCTATGAATTGTTTTCCGAGACTATTTAATTCTTCAATAGAATTGTTTTTTTCAACTATTAAACGGGAATTATGCTGAAAAATTTATTTTGAGAGAAATTCTGTTTGTTTAAATTTAAATTTTTATCAAATCCAAATTCCAGATATCTGTGATCGCGAATTTGTACCACTTCTAAAAGTTTTTTTTAAAAAATGAACCATTGCGGAGACAGATAAATTTCTAAAATATTATATTTCTTCAATTTAATATTGAAGTTACTTTTAATTAATATTAGAAAATCTATGTAAATTTACTTTGGGAATAGCTAAGATTTACCTTGAAAGACTCATCTCATTTTTATTAACGAACTGCAAGTCACTGTAATTTAGTAATATTATTTCAGATTTATCTGTTAAAAGTAAACTCATCTCGATAATCATCAGAGATAAAGTTTTATCGCGCTCAAAAACAATGGTTTATATACATTTGCTTCAACCAAAAGATGATTAAAAAACTCACCAAATCTCTTAGTTTGGTTTGTGAAATTCAGATATAATGATAGCAATTAATTTTATTTGTATTATCCCATTGACGGTTAATAATGTATTCGTTTTGATAAATTTTATATTAGTGCGGAATAAATTATCTGATCATTAAAATAATAATAATTCACTCCTTGTTTATCCAAATTTTTCTAAAAACAAGAATTTCGTGATTATTAAAATAAAAATAATTTATTCCTTGTTTATGCAAGTTTTTCTAAAAACAAGAATCTCCTGATCATTAAAATAATAATAATATATTCCTTACTTATGCAAATTTTTCTAAAAACAAGAATTTTTAAATAATGTTGAGTTAGAGGCTGAGTTAGTAATCCAGTCTGATAAGAATAAAAAGATTTCCTTGGAAAGTTTTTAATTTTCACAAATTTGTGTAGTAAGATATTTTTACTCTAATTTTTGGAACTAAAAGAATATATTTATGTTGTATCACGGCTTTTCTTAACATAATTATGAATGCATAATTAGATAAACTAAACTTAGTTTTCGCATTAATAAATGCTTATGAATTAGATTTAAGCGCAGAAAAAAACAAATGTTTTCTCTAGAAAAACTATTTATCATAAAAGTAGCAAATTAAAATGTATCACTGCAGTCTCTAAATAGGCAAAATTTTTCCATACTGCTTTATAGGTAAAATTCTGGAGATGAATATTGACTAATTCGAAAAGGATAATTTAGTCTCTTCTATTAAACAAAGTCTTAAAATAGATATAAAACTCCATCTTTGGGAAAAAAAGGAGTTTCAAAAACTAACAATCAGCACTTTCCTTTTCTTGTTCAAATCTTCCACAACATCATAAAATCTTCCTTACCTATTGAAAGTATTCTTTATTAACAGAATTTAATTAACTTTTAATTGAATTTCTATTTTTATCTTACTAGCAAATGAAAAAATTGCCAACAAGCGGTGTATTGATTAAAGCTTGTCTTGATGTTGTCATGCCATTCAATATTTTGTACTCGTAGATATTGACTAACGCCTTTTTATGGCCTCTATCTGCTGTCTAAGACCGACTGATACCTGTTTACAGGTACCTTTTTATTCATCTATTCCTGTTACAAAATAAGATGAAATAGCTTATTCCAAAAAGAAAGCCTCCTTTCTTTCCATCCCTATATAGAATTTCTTTTGTCTCTTCTTTTGAATACTTACTTGACTTGCCATGAACCTCCAAAACCTGTTGGAACACTATTTAGTCCTTACCAAACATTATTACTTTCGTGGCTTTTTTATTATGGTTAGCACCGGCCTCTTTAGTTCTTTGGGAAAACATTACCTGGGACCGGGAGGTAGGTGGTCCTAATGAAAAAAGAACTACGGAGCAATACTCCACACCGATTATGTCATGAAAGAGACTCAGATTTCTCTCTTTTCTTTCGGATATTCTTTTTTCTTTTCTTTTTCCAATCCACAAAGATATTTTCTGTTTGAGGAGAGATCGTGACCGCAGCCAGAACAAGTTTCCCTTTTTTTGCGTCACACCTGTTAACTTTCTGCATCAGTGATGGTATACAATGGACCACTGATCGTCAAGGTTAGGCTGGAAAGATATGCAATTTCATTCTTTGCAGATGATGTCACTGGCAGGATATTACGTCCATTTTTGCAGCGGCGTGCCTGCTAATTTTGCATTTGCGCTGCGAGCAGATGTTGCTTGGCGATCGGGAGTCCTTCGGACACGCTGGAGAGCTTCGAGTGCCGCCACTCTGTCGCGTGTGTCTTTGTTGTGTCAACAAGAGATCACGCTTTATCTGTAAACACTCGCAAAACTAGGTGAGATGGTTGCGCGAATTCAGACCTGCGACGCTTCACAGCAAAATAATCAGTTGATTAAATTGTCTTCACGAGCTATTTTACAAAAAAAAGGTGCCTTAGTCACGAAGATCCCCATCGGAAAACTATATTAATTAAAACTTATTGTTCTACTTTAGTTACTATTTCCAGTAGTAGCATAGATTTTTTTCATGGGAAAAATAATTGATTCGATTTTTTAAAAATATGTCCCATTCAACTGCAAAAGAATCACTCCCGACCTGCCTTGGCACCCGGGGTCATTACGACAGCATTCGGAAACTGAAAGTGGAGTCATAATAGCCATCACCGGCCACGTCCCAACCCCTCCCGTAGGAGGTACGTTCCGGTATCAGAGTGGGGGTAGCTCATCCCCACACCATTACTATGCCCACCAGGGAAGCGAGAACCCGCTTACTTATCCGGTGGATTCTCATCCACTTACTCGTGGTGCCCTCGGTGTGTGTGTGTGTGGGGGGGGGGTTATGTCCCATGTAACTTTATCGATTCTCGGCATTCCTGACGAATTCATATTTCTTCCAAGGTGCCCTGTGTGAATCTCCAGCAAGTACTTTATGCAAAACTGTCGATAGATTTTGCTTAAGTAAATAACCAATAAGTTATAGTTGCAAGTGCATGAAGTGGTGTCCTGCTCTATAGCTCAAGTAAAAATAAATAAAACAAAATTTTATGTTATATTAAAATTTATTGAACAAATTGTAATAAATATAATAATCAGTGGGATGGATTATTCTGTGTTTACTACATATTTTCTCAAATCGTAGAACAAAATTGGATTCGGCTAACCTTTAAGACAGCAACTGCCGAAAACCAAATAAGAAGTAGCAGATGGATTAAAATTCTCTTGGCTTTAGCACTTAGGAGTTCATCTTTTAGACAACCCAAGCTCTGTTGATTCCGCACTGCTGAATTTCGTTTTGGTGTTTTATCACAGTAACTCTCAATTAGATTATCCTCGGTAGCAGTATATGCAAATGGAACAGTGTCGTGAAATGGATCTTGAATCCACGCAAAATTCTCAATATTATCATTTTTGAAAGTATTTTTCTCAATCCAGGTGATGAGCTTGATAAGTGTTCCGTAAAAATGTCGAGACCTATGAAATTGAATTTAAAATGTAAGTAAAGCAGTGAAAATTATATAATACCTCGTAGCATCCCATGTGGAAGCAAGCCGAGACTCACCAGGACGCCTTGGCCCACACTTTGAGAACCACAAATATAAACTATAAAGAATGGGTCTCAAAATTCTGAACCCGCCATCTGAAGTCTGGAGACTTAAGGAGAAATTTATAACATTTTGTCTAACATTCTATTTTGTCCTGTACTTTAATTCCGTTTTATAGAGCATAATTTAGAACTAAATTCTCATAAAAATGATATCTGGCATTTATGTTATTGTAAACTGGCATTATATAAATAAAAAACGTAACGTTAAAAATTAGGCACTTTCTAAAGGCTTCCGTGATTTTTACTGCAGTTGAATAACTGAATAACATAGTACGAAGAACTTTAAAAATATTTTACATAAGTTTTAAGATAAGCATTATTCTCAAGAATTGCACATCTTTTTCGGTTGGATTGTGGTCACTTGTTGTCATGTCTTGAGGTTTTCGTTTATTGCGTTGATTAAAAGGCCAAATTGTTAGATTTTTACAAAGTTAATGCACAAATTAATTCAAGAAGAACAGCTACTGATTATTTTTATGTCTATTTGGGGAGTAAACCTCCTTTGCATTTTCAATATTTGCGAGAAAAAAAGGGCACTATCCTGTTTTACGCTACATGCACTAGCTAATCTGGTCGACTTGGCTGAGCACCACCGACTCGTTTCATTGCGTTTCTCTCATAATTAGCGAGTTTTTCGCCTTTTACAGATTCCCTTATTTTTTTTCTTTAAGAATTTTAATCAAATTGTGACGCATCAGTTGCTGACATGAAGGTGACCATTCGCTCTTGACATTTGTAGAATCAGTGCTGTTGCACGCTGGTACTACGGAATTGAATTCTTTCTGTCTGAAGGCTATATGTCATGAATCCAAAATAAGCTCCGTGGTAGATCTTCAGATTCCCCAGCTCTCTAGGCAATGTTAACTCCAGTTAATAGTACGAGGAAAGCAATACAGGGATCGTTATGTCCAGTTAAATATTCCCGAATATAATATAAATGTATTTAAAAGCAATGAAAAAATCTGAACTTATATTCAGGGTAATTCAGAACTATTACCCAGGTTACAAATGGTCATAACTTCCTAATGAACAACGATGGGACGAAAATATTTGAACATTATACAGAAGGAAGCTTAAAGTTTTGATTGGGTAAGTTATAGTCGCTCATTAATAACTATCCTTTGTCGTGCAGACAACATCCAAGCGGTAGTCCATTTCACTACAGTTTGAAGGACTCTCTATGCATACCTTTAGTTCGTTCACTGTTCCACCAGAGGAGGCATTAAGACAGAATCTGCGACATGTCCCAATGAACTGAAGACCCAAGGAATAATTTCCAAAAGATTAGATAGCCACATGCAGAACATGGATGTGGCTATCGGACTCGCATCAATTGCTATGAAAATGCTTCACAGCGTCTGGCGTGAAATGGACTGTTGCCCCTATGACCAAAGGAAGTCACATAGGACAAATATTACGCACACAAGCAGAACTTTTAAATTTCTTCTGTATTGTGCTGAAATTTTTTATCGTTGTTTACAAGGAAAAAACAGACATTTTTTTCAGCCGGGGCAATTGTTTTAAATTACTCTGTATATAAATTTAGTTTTAAATGCTAATAATCGATTTTATGTGCTAGAAAACTCTCCATTTCAAGCGAAAGTTGTTTAAATTTATTGTTTTTGTTTAGTTTAGAATCCCGTTTTGAACCGGCAAGAAGAATATCAATCCCCCGCAAACTCGCGAAACAATTTAAGTCCCTTGAAATTTATTTGCTCCATTCTATTTGTCTGAGACGAGAGAAATTATAAACTATCGCGTCGGCAAAGGAGTCGGCTTAATTTCGTACATGTTCTATAAAATTTCTAGTATTTACTTTAGTATTTGTTCGTTATTAAAATCAAAGGTTTTATATATTTTATTCCAGGTCTAAATATACAATATGGCAGAGAACTTTTTTTGTATGTTAGGACAATGAAGGACGTATGAATGTTATTTTCCCGCTAAGTTGATTAGTTTTAAAAGCTCTGCTTATTTCTTACGAACTATTTCGGGATAAAAAAAATCCAAATTTCTATAAGTTAAAGCTCTAGATGTATCGCTGTCATACACGGCGATTCTTGAGTAATCTGAATACATTATGGTAACTGGAAGAATATAAACATTTGTGAACATCTGAAAATTTGTCCAGCTGTTCGTTTGACGTCATAACAAGCAGCTAATAATATTTTATAAACACAGTAAGAAACATTGGTTTTCTATTTCTGGAGTCTTTTTTATGTATATATCATCGACAGTGCAAGCTACTTGCAACGCAAAAAATTTCTGAAAAAGTAAATCTTTAGAAATTTCAGCAAATCCGCTTTTTTTTTTAATAATTTGATCAGGGTTTAACCCCATTGTTAAATTTCAGCACGTATAAATGAATTTTACAAAATTGAGCTTCCTGCTTAGTATATACATGTGATCGAATAATGTCATTTAATCAAACCCTAATTTCATTTTCGTATACACTACATTTCATTAATGGAAAATAAGTGCAATAATAACTATTTAAAAACACACTTTCAATAGCGCATTAAAATGCAGAATTCCTTTAAAAATGCTTTCTACTTCTAAGTTTTTAATTTATAACTCATTATTGTAAATGTTATGGAATCTTAAAATCAATTTTTTTCTCAAATTTACTACCATGTGGTGTCACTAGTATGGAGCCGAAATTAAATTAAGTTAATTGATTAACTGACAATTAAATTCTGAAAATATTAGAATATTGTATTGTTATCGACAACATATTTGATTTAACCCGCGTTCATTTCGTAGCCTTGCACTCTTTTTCTGTTACTTGTCTACATTAAGGTAAAATACGCAGTTGATTTCAACATTACATTGGCACGGCACATTTTACGTCCAGAAGCATGCTAGTTGGCTTAAAACATGCTGATAAAAAGAATTAAAACATAGCAACGATAATCTTTTAGTTTACTGGATTATTTCATTATATACTAACTATCTTGAAGACTCCTTTTACAGATTTCACAGAAAAATTGATCAAATAAAAGAAGAAAGTAAAATCCAGTAAGATATTTTCTTAGCCTTCAACAATGGTAGAGAAACACTCAATTAAATATTTGTTTAAACAATGAAAACGGTTTGAAATGCGTTGCAACAATGAAAAGTATTGTTGCAAATTATGCCAAAAAATATTTTTTAAAGTTATTAAAATTAGGAAAAAAATGTACGGCAACTTAATTGATATCATTGAAAAGTTAATTTTTTGCACTTTCAGATGGCGTAAAAATGGTTTTTGTGCTGTAATATTTTCGGAAGTTATGAAGGAAAATCTGCAAAATTTCGCTTATTTCTTAATTAATTAAGATTCTAATTAAAAATTTAAAAAACGGCTCCGAGATGCACATTCCCACCCACCAAAGAATGTTCGTGCCAAATTTCGTAGATCTAGCTCCAGCGGTCTGCCCTGTAGATGACCAACACACAGACACACACACATTCTCCTTTATTATTAGTAGTGAAAATTTCATGCCATCAAATAATAAGGGGGAAAGTCCTTTACAAAGTAATATTTAGAAATACAAGTAGCATACAGAAATTCAAGAGTTTCTCCCCACCACACACACTACTTTTTCGTACTTCTCATAATTGAATCATAAATAAAACTGTTTTGAAAAATTTATTATGTTTCAACATTTGCACATTTTGAAATATTGCTTTGAAAGAAATCCAACTTACGCGAAGCAGCGTGGCGACCTGCCACTGATTTACATTTTATTAAAATTCAGTTTCAAATGATCGGCCATTCGTGAAATTGCACCGAACTTGCCAATTTTCAATGTCAAAGTTGCTCTGCTGGTATGTAAAACTGCTACTGAATTTCAAAGAAGTGCATTGAAATAACTGGAAATTCTACTCCATAAATTTATTTCTTTTTCCTTTTTTACTTTCGTCTATACAAAGAGAAAGTATAGTGATCATCAAAAAATTTAACTTCGAGATTTCGATGAATCTCCACTTCTTGGACCTCTCTGAGCCCGAAAATATCATTTTTGGAAAGGTCTGTCTGAATATCTTTAAACACCATTATTCAAAAACGGAACGAATTAGACGAATAAAATTTGGTACGCGGTTTTTCAACCAAAAATTGTAAATATGTGTCAAATTTTGGACGAAATCCTTCAACAGGAAGTCTGCATGTCTGTCCGTCTGTGTGCTTGTAAACACAATAACTTAAGAACGCTACGAGTCATATGGATGAAATTTGGTGTGTGGCTTAACACCAAAATTGTGGATTTGTATAAATATTTGGACCCAACTGGTTAACGGGAAAAAGTCCAAAATGCATACAGAATTCTGATCCGTATTATACAAAGCTAAAAACAAAACGCACCACATTGTGTAAAAAAATCGGAAAAATTTAGAGAGAAGAACAATCTTGTTGATATTTCTCCGCTCATCCAACTGCGTTTTGTAAAAACGAAATTTGTGCCGTATGCTTTCAATTTATTTGGAAAACGCAAAAATCAATAATATTTGTCAAGCAGATAATTTCATTTAGTACAGAGCTTCCTTTCTCATATTTCAAGGCAAGCCTTTTTCATCGCAAAATAGATACAGATAAACAAAAGCTTAGAAAAAGAAGGGTGGAGGCATAGAACTGTTTGTATTTTTTGAGAATCCTTTCCGCTCTTGACATCTTATCGATAACGATTGGCTTTGGCAGCGTCAAGAAAACAAAAATATTTTTCTTTGGATTTATTTGTTTTCGATAACTCGATTGTTGTCAAGATCTGTATTGCATCGGACGTAAACTGTGAAACGTGTGATACGCAGTTAGCCTTACAAAATGCTCTTGATTTTTTAAAAAGAAAAACAATATTTCCTGCAACTTTTATTTTCCATTGTCTAAATACGTTAGAAAACCATTGGTTTGGAAAAACGCGCGTGTGTATCAAATTTTCAAAATTTTTTTCTTTAATCAAAACATCACTATCCCATTGAAATACATTTCTTATTAATATCGATATTTATTTTTAGGCGTGCTAACCCAAAGAATGTCTTACACACACAACAAGTAAAGAAAAGGATTAATGAATCTGGAAGTAATTTTTCAAAATAAATCTCTTTCTAACGAATTATCCTGGACTTTCCAATATACACTGGCATACAAAAGTTAAGGAGCATTTCGTAAAATGCGAGAAATTCGCATTTAATAAGAAAACTATGTTTCGAAATCAGTTCTGGAGAATCGTGTGACATTCAATAGAGTATCATATACATATTACAGTGAAGATTCGGTCACGAGGGCAATTAGGGGGACCACCAGAAAGGGATGAAGGCGAAAATGGAGTTTCACCCATCCTGTTTCACAGAAAGCTGATAGCGAGATGTAACTTTTATCAATGGTTATGGTTTAATGTGCACAATATTTACATGCATTTTCGTAAGCATAGTACAAATATTCGGGAGGATATAAATGTTTCTTTAAAAAATCCCAAATTTTTCCGCATGTGTTTTGCTTATAACATGCAGAGTTTTCATTCAAATTATTCGAAATTTGCAGAACATTTGGCAATATGTTACAGAAGTATTGTATTAAACTTTGAAGTAAATACGTTGAATATTAGAGGAAATATGAGTGTTTGTACTAAATAATTTTATACTGCGCATGTGCGAGACTCAGAAGAATTTTTCTTTCATAAATTCAAAGCCAACATATAGAGCAACTTTAAAAAAAATTCCAGTTGAATCTCATTAAAATTCAGAAAGCTGTCGACATATCAGTGAGGTGAATTTCAATTTCTCTTTAAGAGAAGCTTAATGATGAGAGTTCTTGCACAAATTGATATTTTTTAAATTTAAATCTTCGAATGGTATTCCAGAAAATGCAATTTAAATAATGTATTTAATTTATAAGTGTTCATGGTATTGAGGATATTCAATTTTACTAAAATTCAATGTTACTGTTCGAAGATTCAAATTTAAAAAATATCAGTATATATCAATTTATAAAATATATTTTTAAAGAAACATTTATATCTTCCCGAATATTTGTGCTATGCTTACGAAAATGCATGGAAATATTATGCACATTAAACCATAACCACTGATAAAAGTTACATCTCGTTCTCAGCTTTCTGTGAAACAGGATGGGTGAAACTCCGTTTTCGCTTTCATCCCTTTCTGGTGGTCTCCCTAATTGCCCTCGTGACCGAATCTTCACTGTAAAATGCATATGATACTCTATTCAATGTCACACGATTCTCCAGAACTGATTTCGAAACATAGTGTTCGTATTAATTGCAAATTTCTTGGATTTTACGAAATGTTCCTTAACTTTTGTATGCAAGTGTATTAACAGAATACGAAGTGTTTCGTGGTATAGAAAAGAGAATCGAGTATCCAATTTGAGTCTCTTCCCACTGGTAAACTGGGCCTAAAATTCAGCATGAACCTACAATTTGGGTGTCAAGGACGCATAACAAATTTTGTTGTGTTTTTGAGTTCCCGTGCAGGGCCGGATAATCAAATAGGCAAAGTAGGCAACTCCCTAGGGGCTCCTCAACTTTATGGGGCCCCAAGGCTTCGAGGTTCCTTTGTGGTATTTTCATGATAATTTAATTTTGTGCTTTCATTTGATTTACTAGGGCCGTGTACTCAAAATCAAGTACCTTTTAAATTTCAGAACAATATTCTTAGGATTTTTTCGCTAAGGATTAATTCGCTTGCAGATTAGTGTGGTCCTTTTATTTTACAGTTGGCTGACAGACTCACAGTCAACACAACCTTGACAAGCTTTGAAATAGACCATTTAGGTTGTGCTAAAAAAAAAGTCTTGTAAAGTTTTTACCCTTTTATTTAAAATTTCTATTTTGTATACATTAGATACTGAAACCAACCCTCTTAATGGTGACCCGTAATTAAATGTTTTTTTTTATCTCAGTTTGTCATAATATTTGCTACTTAAAAACTGCTTTTATAAAGATTAAATTAAACACAATAAAAAATATCTGGTTTTTGAAAGTTGGAAGGGGCCCCAAAACTTGAATTGCCTAAGGGCCCCCTACAGGGCTTAATCCGGCCCTGTTATCTTGTTCACACGCACAGTGACAAATAAACATACAGACAGTTCAACCTTTGACGGAGTTAGCCCGAAATTTGACGCAGAGCTAAAATTCTAGTAATGAAACCATATGCCAAATTTCATCCATCTAACTCGTTGCATTTTTGAGTCCTCGTGTTCACATAAACAAAGAGACAAACACCTATCCCGGATTTAGCCAAAATTACACAGATTTCTATAATTTCGGTGTACAAATCACATACGGAATTTCATTCGTCTAGCTCGTTGCGTTTTTGAATGATCGAGTTAACGGATAAACATAATTCCAAATATGTGTTTTTCGGACTCATGAAGGTCTAAAACGTGGAGTTTCATCAAAATCTCGTCGTCTAATTTTTTGACAATTGCAATACATTCTTTTTATACACTTCGTGTTCGAGAAAATAAAAATTGAAGGAGTCTCTCTCGCTCTGGTGTGGCTCTAATTTTTCGTGTAATAACTTCAATTCAATTTTTAACTTGATAATAATTATAATTTTTGTATACGAAGAAAATTTGAAGTGACATGACATGCTCCAAAAATTCTACAATTCAGGATCCACTTTGACACGAAAAGCATGAAAACAAACTTTTTACATGGATGCATCAATATAAGTAAAGGGGACTATATGCAGAAACGAAGCTTCGAGATCAGCTGTGTAAACGCAAAATAATCAGTGCCGAGACGCTCTAAAAACAATGCCGGAACGCTCTAACCTGGGTGACAAAAATCGCGCTGTTTTAAGGACGTTTCCACAATTTTTTCTTATTTATTTCTAGTGAAAAAAAAGACGGGCCGGACCGGCGCGGCGTTCCGGCTCCACTAGACCCCTGATGGAGATGGATTCTGCGCATCATAGTTAAATGAAAATGAGCGAAATGATTCCAGTCTCTTGCTTCTCAGGGGTGGCGCCAGAGGGGGGACCGGGGGGCCTTGGCTTCCCTGTTGGGGAAGCTGTGCCCCCCCCCCCCCTTCGGGGAAAAATTTTGCATCCCGTCGGGGGAAATTTTAGTTCGGGGTATTCAACTGTAGTTGATAAATTTGAGACCAATTTCATTACACTCGTTTCGTCGTACAGCAGGTCGTGGCCTGCCCACCCTGTGGGGCAAATCGGACCCCCCTGTCAGTCAAACTCTAGCTCCATTCCTGTTGCTTCTATCTTCATATGGGCAATAAAGCAAGAGTCTGCATAGTCAGAATATTTTGAATATTTTAATAGATCTCTTGCGACTACATAAAAATAAATGTGATGGACATGATACCTCGTTGAAAAGCACGCATCATTTGCACCCTTTTTCATCCTCATAGCTCCGTCCCTTATTAAATTAGAGGTGGAAATGGTAGAGGAGGGTGAAATTTTCTTACATCCCCGGATAAAAGGAATCTACCTTTGCTTTCAGACTTGCCGAGAGGAAGCTTGTTAAACTCTGTGAAATTACCATGCTGTGCTTTTGTCGTGAATATGCTATTACTCCTATATTCATGTTGTAGGATAGTTGTTAAAACCAGTGCGTAGCTAGGTTATATCCTTCTTTAGTTTGCTGAATTAGCTATTTTTGCACTTTTGTTTCAGGTCGGATAGGTGTTAAAACCAGTGGCGTAACTAGAGTATTTCCTAGTTTATTTTGCCGAATTAGTTATTCGTACGTTCGTTTGAGGTCGGAAATAGATCAGGTCACAAATGCAGGAATAATTTAAGAATCCCTGTTAAAGATTAAAAAAATCATTTACATTCGTAAACCGCATTCATTAACAGCAAACAACAGTAGAACAGCTACAGTTTTTCTTTATTTATTAGTGGCGCCATCTGTTATGCAAATAGTTAAGAATTAGTGGCGACATCTATTATGCAGATAATTAAGAATTAGTAGAATTCCTTAAGAATAGTTTTCATAGCTCAAATTACAATGTCCATTACATAGTAACCCTCGTGTAGTTTTTAAATATTAAATTAATCTAACAAATAAAAGCTTGTGAGAAAGCAAACGCTATTTGAAAGCTCGATCTAATTAATTATTTTTTCTTCAATAGAAAGGCTTCGATTTTTTTAGCAGAAAATGTTTTTAGTTTAAATAATGATATTTATATATTTTTAAAATTACTCTTTTAATGTTAAAGGTAAATTTTTAACAAAGGAAGTTCATAGAAATTTCTTGCATCTCATATTAAATTCAAGAGGATTTTTAAAATTAAGTTTTTGTAAAAATATATATTAAAGTACAAAATTAAACTATCAAATATTCTGTTTCAAAGAAAAAGCGTGGCAAGAATTGCTTTAAAAACACCAAATAAATACAAAAATATCTTTTCCATCTTCTTTGAAAAAACAATTTACGAATATCCTGTATTTCCAAAACAAACTGTGACATCTAATTAGACACTAGAGAAAATTCGTCTGCAAGGTGCTTAAAATTAATTCAGTTTATTTACACTTTTCAAAAATAATAATAATAAGATGACCATGTGTCTGTGTCAGATAATTCTTTTTCACGTCACTTAATTCCAGCTAGATGGATAAAATTTGGTATACAGTTTTATCATCATGAATATAGGTCCGTATCAAATTTTGGACCAAATCCGTCGAAGGGTTGATTGTTTATCGGTCTGTGTAATCGCATCACTTTCTTAACAAAATTACTTAGATAAATGAAATTTGGTATGTGGCCTTCTTACTTTAATGGTAGATTTGTGTCCAATTTTTGTGTCAATCGGTAAAAAAAGGCGTTCAAATCGTCTAATTATTTTTTCTAATCCGATTCTCCATTCGCACGCGTACTGGTAGCAATCTCTGTACACGAGGAAGCTATTGAGCGAATACGTCACTTTGTCCTTGAGCCGGCAAGAGTGGAACCTAGCCGTGTGTGATGCTTGCATTTTAATCGGTACGCATCTCTTTGAATTTGATTCTTTACCTAAATATTTTGCAATCACTATAATCTACAATGAAAAACCTTCTGATAGTCATTGGATTCTGGGTTACAGTAGGTTCGAATTTTTTTATCCACGCGGGGGGAGGAGAAACAGCACCTTTCTGCGGAAGTATACGAGAGAGTTTAGGGAAGACCACTCCCGCTGGTTTACTACCGCAAAGGCAAGAATATTTTTCAAGCCTTAAAGATATATGCCAAAAAGATATGTGCTACGTACGGAGACAATGCTGTAAGTGAACGAACAGTGTACAGATAGTTTGTGAATTTCAAACGGCTTGATGTTTGGATTGGATATCCCATAAACATGAGACGCTTTAAATCAGAGCTTCCCAACCTTTTTTTCCCTCGCGTACCCCTTGATTAGTCTTTTTTATTTTCGTGTACCCCCTTCTGTCATATCACCCCCCAACCATCCGTTAATGCATAGAATTTTTTATTAATAACGTTAAGGGCTTAGGTTAGCTTAAGAGACAAATGACTCGAATTAATAACATTTGCAGGACTTATTTTTGATTTTATATTTTATTGTGCTTTTAAAATAGTATTAGTTCAACGCCAAAACAAATGAAACCAGTATTGTAATAATTTCACGTTAACTTATAAGGATAGCAAAAAATTACACTTCGTAATAATCGGCTATTCAAGTGAAAGAACATTTCAATGCATTCCTTGAGCTTGTCTCGAGGAGCTGAATTTCAAAAAAAAAAAGGGCTGAAATGTCGACAGATATAACGCCATATCTGGAGCTGTGAAAACCAAATATCAATCAATTAACTGGTTTCCTTTTTCATTCTTTTTTCTTACTTCAGGAGAAGGCTTTATTACTTCCATAACTTTCACCTTTACCTTTCACGCGAACTTGGGGAAACAAAATTCTGCAACTTTTAATCTCTTATGTTTTCTTGTTTCCGCCATTACCAACTTTTATTTCGCGTACCCCCGAATGGTTCTTCACGTACCTCCAGGGGTACGCGTACCACAGGTTCGGACCCTCTGCTTTAAATGAATCGTATTCCACGCGTAATTTCTTGCTCAATAAGCGAAGACGACTTATTTTTGAAACGGACGCTAACAAGCGATATGTCATGACGTATTACTGAATTACCAAGATCAAGCGATGATTTTTTTCCCTTTGTTCTTTGAAAATAAAAAAAAAATGATCGTAAAGTTGCACTTTATGACGTGGTTGACTGGAATTACTGATACTATTTTTAGACTTCGGTACATTTCATATCTTGCTGAGTCGATGAAAAGAGTGAATAATCTTTAATTCATCTTCAAGTATTTTGATGAGAAAGCTTAAAATTCGTATGGAAAAAGCTCATATTCTGTAACTTCTGGAAGGAACTTTATGTCTTTCAGTTTTGTTAAGTATATGGTAATTATGGATGAATATTTAACGAATATGTTTTATGAATTTATATTGTTAACGTTGTTACTCACAGGGACGGGATAGTTCTAAGGCCCCTTTCACATTAATACGGTTGAACCGTTACGGCAAGAATGCATTAGGCCGCCTCTTGGTGGTAAACTGAAGAAATGAGTGGGAGCTTTCACATTAGCCGATCGCGGTTTGAGTCCGTTTGTTGGGGTTTAAACCAGCCGCGTGCGCGACTGGAAAAAACATCGCCGTTACGACTTCGTCTTAGTAGTAATGTATGAAAATACGCTGACGCTTTCACATTGCACGAATTTCATCCGGCTGCCATCCGTCACCTTCACAAGGTCACTTGTTCTTTTTCCTTCTCGGAGCTTTTGCAGTTAATTAATGATTCCATTATTTTTATAAAATGCTTCAAAATTTAATTTTACTATTGTCTTTGTCATTTTTAAATGATTTCATTGTTATTATAGAACGCACTTTCGTTTAATTTGAGTGTTGACTGTGTAGTTTTTTAATGTTTTCGTTATTTTTTTCCTATTTAAAATTTAGCTGTTTTATTTTATTTCGAAATATGCCAATGCTGCTAATTTTTATATTGTGTAAGATCAAGGCCGTCTTAAGATTTTACAGTGCTTGCCGCCCAAACAAAATATCTAGCTAAAAAAATAATTCAGGAGCATTATAATGTTTTGATAACATTATATTCTCCTAGGTTATTTTATTAACTAGGTTCTATACCATATTATAACATATAAAATTGTATAACATATTTAAAATTACAATTAAATAAATATTTTTGGTTCAAAATCAGTATAGAAAGTTTTTATGATCCCTTGGATCAATAGCGCACTGTTCTTCTGCCTAATTTGCCCATTGGATAAGACGGCCATGTATAAGGTATTGGAAACGAATATATTATTTCTTGTAAATTAATAAAAATCTGGATAGCAGTGTCTAATAATCATAACTGAATTCTAAGATAACAACATATGTTTTATTTCTGAAGTCGCAATTTCAAGAAACTTTTAACCTTTCATAAGTAATTCCGACAGTCTTATAGAATTCTTCAGTATTTTGAACTCTTTACGGAGATTCCATTAAAGTTTCCGATTTTTTTATGATTTGATTTGAAAATTTAAATCATGAATATGTCATGATATTGCACACGAGTGTACTTTAAATAATTGAGAAGATATAGTCAAAACCCATCTCAATATAAAGAGATGTTTGGTGAGTGATTTATACTTTAAATACTTACAGACACGATTTTTAAAATATTGTTCATCAAACACACAGAAATTTCCCTGCTATGCTTATATAACCACAATGAAAAAACATACAAAATCAAAACATTGCGTTATAGTTTTTTTCAATGCGTGGTATCTTGCATATAATTTTCAAGAAAAAGGTATACTATTTTAACGTCATAAAAAGTAATTAAAGCATATCTGATTATTTACCATGTTAAATGATTTTAAAGCTGTGATATGTCGAAGGGAATTTTCATAACATTTGTTTGCAATGGGTTGTTTAGTTTTTTTTAAAATCCTGCGGGCAAATGAAATCCATGTTCCACAACTTATGTATAATCGATTTACGTAATATGTTATTAATATACATTTGCAATGAATAAAATTATTACACTAACCTTAAAATCCATATCTAGGGAGGAACTTATTTTATGTAATTATGGTAAAAACAAAATCTATAAGTTTTTGCTAAGTAATAAACAGTCGCACTTTCGCTATTGCTATTTCGTTGTTAAAAGGTCCTATAACACCTTATGTTTTAAACACAAACGATTAAGATTTAAAAATAAGTGCCAGGTACTTGCGATTTTGTTTAGTTATTTTAACGTCCCGTTTTGAAGCAACACGAGGACTATTTTAGGACGGACCTCGTAATTTTGAACCGCTATCACATGACTAGGACGACACCTGAGCTGGCACCCCCTCTCCAAACTTTCGTCTCGCAGCAGAGGGAGGACGTTTCATCCCTACCTATGATTTAACAGGCAGCACAGTTACTTCAGAGTCACAGCTACCATTTTTGTCGGTTGAATGCAGTTCCAAATGTTAGTATTTTGCCGCAGAGTATAATTTTTTATTCGGTTGTGGAATTCAACAAAAGATGCTACAGACATTCATCTGCACGTTGTTCTTCCAAAAGTGAGGCGATTATAGCCTCGTTTCTTTTGATCGATGGGTGCAAGACCATATTGCTGCTATTTGCTTCCTATCCATACTGAAACAGCTACGAAATTAGAAACCGCACTCAAATACTGACGGCGCAAATCGTCAAGTGTGAAAGCAAACATGACACGGCAAAGAAAATAAACAACTTTGAGCCGTAACGGTTAAACCGCATAATGTGAAAGGAGCCTAATGCAATTGAAGTCAATTCATAAATACGCATGGTAAATTTAAATCATTAATTATATCAAAATATAATTCTGAATTAAATGTTATGTATACACAAATAGTACATCCACACAAACAATCGGAGTGTTCAGATTAAAAGTGAACCAAGTCCATGAGATTTATTTCTGAGAAAACAGATTTCAAAGTTGATTAACTGCATTTTAAATAACAGCAGATGTCTAATATTCTTGCTGCCTAGTGAATACAAAATGAACTACAGATTTGAATTATTATTACTCAGAAAATATAACATTTATACGCCACTATGGGGCCATCCACAAATGATGTCGTCATGCTTGGAGGGGTTGTCGTGAAATTGTGACAGTTTGTGGCAATGGGAGGAGGGGGTAACAAGAAGTGTGACATCACATATTTTGGTTAAGTTAAAAACATTTAAAATCAGCAGATTAAATTTTGAAGTTATTTTCAAATTACCAGAATTTGAGGGTATTTTTTAACCGGAGCTAAAACAACTTTCATGTGATTTTTTCCACTTACATTTCTTTACAGTAGTGCTTTCTATACAGTAGTGCTTTGTTTCTGAACTGCAAGTATATGTTTATAATATAGCGCGACATGTGACAAGGAGGGGGGTATGGTGAAGTGTGACACTTTGTGATAAAGGGGGGAGGGGGTCAAAAATATTGAAAAAAAGCGTGGCATCATTTATGGACAGCCTTATGACAGTGTGAGTGCAAAATGGGCAAAACGTGGTCGCTTTAACTCTCCAATTATCCAGCATCAACTGAAAAACACTTATAATGTTGTAAACGTAATCGTAGCTTTTAATCCTTTTTATTCAGACGCATAACATTGAGTATATACGAACAAAAGCACAATTATTTACAAGGAAACAGAATGTTTACATTCAAAGACATAGCAAAATGGTTCGTAGTTGGAATTCCTTTTTAAACAGAAAACTAGTTGCCATAATATTAACTAATTTACCAAACGATAAAACATGATCAAATAAACTAAAACAGGAAGTGGATAATATAATGGCAGTGGCAACATCCTCCGAGCTTTTGTATCGCGGACAAACTTGCTCATGAGCAATACAAAATGTCACTAACAATAAAGTGAATTACAAAAAGAAAATGTTATTCTAAAGACATAGAAAATTAAAGTCATTAGTACAGTCTATAAGTCCATTCGTTTCACAGGAACAATTCTTCGACCACAACGTGTTTTCTTTACAGTCTGCGATTGTACTTTCTGATGTGTATCAGCTTGTGAAGAATGCTCGTTCGAAACAGTGTGCAGACAGTTAGCAACTCAGTAATGTCAGCAATACTTTCAATATTTTCCGGTACGCTTTTTGAGATTTCAGTTGAGCTCATTCCTAAAGGGTAGATTCGTTGAATTGGGCGAATGATTTCCCCATTGGCCACACGTAATTTGGCTACTCGTTCGATGTTATCTTTGCCTTGAAACAGCTCAATGACACGTCCCAAAGGCCAGTTTAAACGTTTCGTGTTGTCTGAACCAATGAGAACAACATCTCCAGTTGTCTTTTCGAAGGTAACTTTGGATTTCGTATAAGTTCTGCTAAATATTCCTTTTGGAATCGTTGGCGTAATTGACAACATAGGTTCTGCAGGTAACGAATTCGTTTACGTAGATGTTTAGCGTCTACAACGTCCAAGTCAACCGTTTCATTTCCTTTTATGCCTTATATGAAGTCTGAAGGTTTGATAGCCCTCAACTCATTTGGATCATCATAAAAGTATGTAAGTGGACGTCCATTGACTACGCTTTCACATTCGCATAGCAAAGTCACCATTTCCTCGTACGTCACGCCAGGGCCGGCCGGAGGGGGTTTCAAACGGTGCGAGCGCACAAGGCACCGCGTCACTGGCTGATTTTACATAAAGAAAATTGATTGCATTGATTTATTTAAGGAAATTAAAATTCGTCGTCGAGTTGCCTTACAGGACACAAACATTATAAAATTTATTTAAAAATAATTCATTTGAATTGTGTCCAAATTTTGCTACTGTTCTGAAAATTATATTGATCTTATCAATTACCTTCGCATCTGCTGAAAGAACTTTCTCAAGAATGAAAATAAAAAAAGAAAATTACTCGAGATTTAGCAGTAGTCAGGAACAATTGGCCATTCTATCTGTCGAATCCAAATCAAATAAAAAAACTAAATTATGGTGATATTATCAATGAATTTGCTATAAAATATGCAAGAAAATGAAACAAGAATTACATATTGTAAGCTTAGTAAGTCGTATTCCAAATTGTATTTAAGAAACAATTATTTTTTTATTTGATTTATTAACGATTTTTGTTTGACTGAAATATTAATTTTATAAGAATAATTTCATTATTTATCATTTTCATGCCTTCTTTTTGTCCTCACAATACTAAATTGTGTAATGTAATAAGTAATAAAATGCAATAAATTATTTTGTTGTACGAAATTTGTTTTAAGGCCCCGAAAGTCAACTTTGAACCGGGTCCGCTTTTGTTCGGGCCGGCCCTGCGTCACACGAGCACGTCCTAAGACTTTCCTTAAAAGTTGTTTAATGATGCAGATCATTCTTTCCCACTAACTTCCATACCATGGCGCTGCTGAGGGATTTAAATTACATTTGATCTTTCGAATAGCACCTGCAGCTATAATGTCTTGCCATTTGAGATTGGCGATAGCTCTTGACGTTCCCAAAAAATTAGTTCCGTTATCTGTGTACATAATAGAACTTCGCCCTCTTCTAGCAAAAAAAAACCCGCATAGCTTGCATAAAGGCTTCGGTAGACAGAGAGGTCACCAATGGACCTTATGCATATGACGTCACATCCTCCGACACGTGACCTGTCGGAGTCAGCCATTGGTCAGTCTTAAACAGCTGACTCAGAACTGCTTTTATTTCCTAGTCGCTTATAGGCCGATCGTTTTGTTTATTCCTCCACAGCTGTTTTTCTATACTCTCGAACCCAAACGGTGCATAAGGTCCATTCTAAGTGAATAGCGCGATAAACTGTACACGTAAAAATCAGGATCCATGCTTTCTCACCTCCTTTCAAGTAGATAGGACCTGCTAGATAGGCTCCAGTCACTTCAAACGCAGCCACACGATTGATTCTGTTGACAGGAAGCAGAGCAGGATCAACTGGCACTACAGGCTTTGATATATCTCCTACATGTCACTTATTTTTGCAAAACTTCTTTAAGAACCCTACGGCCCCGAGGAATCCAAAATCGTTCACGTAGACAGGGTAGTTCGTACGTCAGCAGGGTGAAGTGTCTTGTGAGCATAATCTATGAGTCTTCTGACAATTGGATGATCTCGCAGAATGGTGGGTCTTAGAAAGTCCTCTGGATCTTGTCCAAGGATTAGCCTTGATTGAACCTTCAATATGTTATTTTCTTCGTAAAACTGTATTTTCTGGGTGTACTTCTCCTGTTTATCCGATGACCATTCTGATTGCATTATTCGTATCAGAGTTTCCTTGGCCCTTTATATTTCTTCGTATGACAGTTCCTTTGTCAACTTGTAAGAATTCGCTCTGACATTCTGGGAAAATCTCAAAATCCAAGCAGTCATGCGGATAATCCTTGGATAACTGGAAAAGTATAAAAATCTATTTCCAAAATTTTCTTTGGGTTCGATATTCAAGTTCATGATGACAATCTTTCGTCGTTCTATCATTGCTTCTTCAGAAAGGGTTATCTCTTTGTATGGCCAAAATTCTGGGCATTCGTAGAGCCATTTCGGACCCTCCCGCCACCGACTCCGTAAAAGTTCAGACCAATCACATGAGCGGTAAGTCTGCTGGATTGATATCCCCAGGGACAAATCGGCAATCTTCTACATTTGTCAGTTCTCGTATTTCTTTAATTCTGTTACCCACAAATGTATTCCAGGGTTCTGTGTTAGTAATCCATCCCAAAACTATCATGGAATCTGTCCAAAAATACGTCTTCAAAGGAAATTACAATTTTATATGTTATAGTATGGTATAGAACCTAGTTAATAAAATAACCTAGGAGAATATAATGTTATCAAAACATTATAATGCTCCTGAATTATTTTTTTAGCTAGATATTTTGTTTGGGCGGCAAGCACTGTAAAATCTTAAGACGGCCCTGATCTTACGCAATATAAAAATTAGTCAGCATTGGCATATTTCGAAATAAAATAAAACAGCTAAATTTTAAATAGGAAAAAAATAACGAAAACATTAAAAAATTACACAGTCAGCACTCAAATTAAACGAAAGTGCGTTCTATAATAACAATGAAATCATTTAAAAATGACAAAGACAATAGTAAAATTAAATTTTGAAGCATTCTATAAAAATAATGGAATCATTAATTAACTGCAAAAGCTCCGAGAAGGCAAAAAGAACAAGTGACTTTGTGAAGGTGACGGACGGCAGCCGGATGAAATTCGTGCAATGTGAAAGCATCGGCATATTTTCATACATTACTACTAAGACGAAGTCGTAACGGCGCCGTTTTTTCCAGTCGCGCACGCGGCTGGTTTAAACCCCAACAAACGGACTCAAACCGCGATCGGCTAATGTGAAAGCTCCCACTCATTTCTTCAGTTTACCACCAAGAGGCGGCCTAATGCATTCTTGCCGTAACGGTTCAACCGTATAATGTGAAAGAGGCCAAACGCGGTAGAAATATCGCCGTGTGTGTAAGCTCTCATTTGGCCACGTGCGCCTCTACTTGGGTGGCGACGGAAAAACTTACGCAGTCCGCGACTGCATATCTACCGCACGCGGTAAATAGTTCGCGCGTCCATTTTTCCGCTCAATGTGTAAGCTCCAACTCACATCAGTGCACTACTGTTGGAACGGCGGCGAGATAAATTTTCCGCGCGATAAAAATTCGCTGTATGTGTAACCAGCCAAATGAAACGTATATGCAATTCGCGTCTAGATTAACTACGAGTTGGGATTATTATTTGAAATTAAAAAATGTTTCCGATTTTGAAACTTTAAAAAAATTAGTGGTATCGGATAAAATATGTCAAACACTTGATAAAGAGGTTATGTGTTTTATTAGCGTGCGCCAGAATAATTCTTGGTTTCAACCCATTGAATTGGCTAAGGAGATAGATTTATATTATATTTCAACGGGAAAACCTGTAATTAATGATTCTAGGCCGAGTAATAAAAATAGTTATCCCAAAAACGTGTCGAAAGTTTTTCTAACTGATGTAAAAGATTCTAAATGTATTTTATCTTGCGATGAAATTCATCCGTTGTAAAAATGTCCTATTTATAAAAACATGTCGGTTAGTGAAAGAGTTGAGTTTGTGAAATCAAATTCTTTATGTTTGAATTGCCTGGAGAAAGGGAATCATAGAGCAAATAATTGTAGAAGTAAATTCCTTTGTGGTATTTATAAGAAAAAACACCATATTTCCCTGCATTACCCTCGGCAACCAAAAATAAATAAAGAGACGATTTCGCAGAATATGAGTAATCAAAGCAAGAGTATCCATTCGGCCTTGAATGCTTCCGCGCCCATTTTCGAACCTTCGCAAGAAAATAATTTATTCCAAACATCGTGCAATCTTGCTAATAATTTAAAAAGTGTTTTGCTAAGCACTTTTGTTTGTTTGATTAAAGATGAATTGGTTAATTGTTATGAATGTAGAGAGTTGTTGGACGTCGGAGCAAATTCCAATTTTATAAGCAAAAAATTAGTAGACAAGCTTCAATTGAAAGGAGAAAAGATTAATATTTCTGTATCAGGAATAAATAATTTGTCTTTGAATATAAAATCTAAAGCTAGTGCAACGATTTTAAATAGAGACAAGAGTTTTGAGTTAAATTTAGGTTTTTTTGGTAGTTCCAAAGATAACTGAATTTACGCCTTCTAAGTCGCTTGAGATTAATGTTTCATCTTTAAATAACATAAATTTAGCTGATGATAAATTTTATGAACCTGGTCCAATTGATTTTTTTGTAGGTGCAGAAGATTTCTATGAGCTTCTAAAACCAGGTCAAATTTCTCTTCATGATACAAATTTAAGATTACAAAATAGCGTTTTCGGCTATATTGTAAGTGGGAGTCTTCTAGCTAAGGGAGAAACTGAAATATATTGTGGGCTTATAACAGATAATTCAGAGTTAGAAAAAACTTTAAAGGAGTTTTGGGAAATTGAAAACATTGAGAGAGAGTCTGAGATTTCTGTGACTAAAGAAGCAGAAATATGCGAAGAGCATTTTCTCAAAAACTATTCTAGAACTGAAACCGGAAAATTTATGGTAAAAATGCCATTTAAAGAAGACCCATCGTGTCTTGGTGAATCGAGAAAAAAGGCTGAAAAATGTTTAAATTCGTTGTGGAATCGCCTACGTAGAGAGCCTAAACTTTGTGAACTTTATAAGATTTTTATGCAAGAGTATTTACATATGGGTCATATGGAAAAGGTAATAGAATATGAAGAACCAGATGTAAATTATTATATTCCGCATCATTGTGTATTTCGTCCGGAATCAAACACTACACCATTGAGAGTTGTGTACAATGCAAGTGCGTTAACTTCTTCCGGAAAATCATTAAATTGCATACAGTTTAACGGAGGTACAATTCAGGATGATCTCTTGAGCATCATGCTGAGGTTTAGAAAACATAAGTTTGCCTTTGTTGCTGACATCAAAAAGATGTATCGGATGATACTGATCGATCCTAACCAAAGAGATCTTTTGAGAATATTATTCAAAGCGGAAGTGAATGATCCAGTAAAAGTGTATAAATTATGTACTGTAACGTATGGCACAACTAGTGCGCCTTTCTTGGCAACAAGGACAGTGCAGCAGTTGGCTAAAGATGAGGGAAAGGACTTTCCGTTAGCATCATCTGTACTATTACATGACGTCTATATGGATGATGTCTTAACAGGTGAGGATAATCTAATTAAAGCTAAGGATATGCAACAACAGCTAATATCTTTGTTTGATAGAGGAGGCATGGAGCTTCACAAATGGTCAGCTAATAATCAGTCCCTTCTGTGTGATGAAATGAAAGAATCTGATTATTCATTTAGTTAGGAAACTAAAACTTTAGGTATACTTTGGAAACCACAACCAGATTGTTTTGGCTTTAATTTGATAATAGAGCAAAGTGAAGTATACACTAAACGAGCGGTGTTATCTCAAATAGCACGAATATTTGATCCCTTGGGTCTATTAGGTCCAATCATCACTAAAGCTAAAATATTTTTACAAAAATTGTGGTTATAAAAATTAGATTGGGGAGACACTCTCCCATTGAAAGAAAATACTGAGTGGCAAAGTTTTCTTAATTCCTTAAAGTTTGTAAACCTTATCAATGTTCCGAGATGGATTCTCAGTGAACAGTCTATTAGTGTAGAATTACACGGCTTTTCTGATGCCTCAGAACTGGCATATGGAGCGGTCATCTATGTGAAATCCATCAATTCTAACGGTGGCTCTGAGGTGAAGCTACTCATTAGTAAATCCTGGGTAGCGGCCTCTTAAGTTTGTGACTATACCGCGGCTAGAACTCTGTGCTGCAGTTCTATTGTCTAAATTGATGAGAAGAGTCTTAAGAGCTCTAAAACTAGAGGTTTCGAAAACCTATTTCTGGACAGATAGCACTATTGTTCTGTCATGGTTGGAAAAGGAATGCAAAGATCTTAAGACCTTTGTTGCTAATAGAATATCTATCATTCGAACTCTAACTGTGGCAGAGCAATGGAACCACGTGCCATCAAAACAGAACCCAGCGGATCTAATATCAAGAGGAATGGATCCAGTTAAACTACAGCTGTGTGAACTGTGGTGGAGTCCCTCATTTCTATTACAACCTGAAATGACTAAGTGTCGCGATAGCTCTATCGAAACCAATGATCTTTATATACGTGAATTAAAATCAAATCCTTCAGACCTATTGTCTAGGGGACTTAAAGCTGAATCTCTTCCGCATAATGAAGGGTGGTGGAATGGATCATCAATTTTACAATCTGATGAACTTCCTGAAACTGTTAGTGAGTGTTCAGATCCAGATGAAAATTACTTACCTGAACTCAAATCTAAGGACGATATTGTGTTAACTTTAAATTCTAACAAACCATTCTTTGATTACATAGTTAACCGTAGTAATAGAATTTTAACTGTAGTTCGAATATTGAGTATTCTTTTCAGGTTTATTTCTAATTGTAGAAATCGAGAGAGTAAAAGAAAGGGACAATTGACATCGGAAGAGCTGTCAGAGGCAGAGCATTATTTAATCAAGCAATGTCAGTTTGAAGTGTTCTCTGCAGAAGTCACAGCCATGATGTCTGGTGATAATATTTCGAATAAGAGTAAAATTCTAAATTTATCTCCCTTTCTAGATAATAAAGGTGTAATGAGGGTAGGAGGAAGACTTGAAAATTACCATATTCAAGTAAACATCCCATAATACTACCCTCAAAAGGTAAGTTAACTGAAATGATTGTCTGATGACCATCTTGGTCCACAACATTTGCTTTTTCAGATTAGACAAAAATATTGGCCCATTCATGGGAGAAATGTATGTAGAAAAATTGTGCATAACTGTGTTGTTTGTTTTAAAGTTAAACCAAAAGAGTATTCTCAAAAAATGGGCAATTTGCCAAAGGAAAGAATTACTCCAGATAAAGTATTTAGTTCAACAGGAATAGATTTATGCGGACCATTCTTAATTAAAAATAAATATCAAAGGAAAGGTCCTGAAATGAAAGTTTATGTTTGTATATCCATTTGCTTAGTAACAAAAGCCATACACCTTGAAATAATCAGTGATC
>BGPR01011802.1:0-47176 GCA_013235015.1 Araneus ventricosus
CTATATAAAGGATAACTGGCGATAATTCAACAATCCAGATACTAACTGTACAAATTAAGTTATACAAGTGAGAAATATGGCTCAAATACCTTAATTTTGTGTTGCCGAGGGAAGCCTTTATCTAGCCGTTTAGATTTTGTTCTGTCTAAAGTATAAGTTGTTCTTTATTCTGCCTAATTCTATATATATATATATATTAAAGTTTTTATGTGCATACTTTTCATATAATACTTATAATTTTTTCAATTTTTAGTTAAAAATTCCCAGTATCTCAGGAGATTAAATTCATTATAACTGCTTACACCTACCATTTCAATACAGACATTTGTTCAGAAAAAAAATGTAAAAAATGAAAAGGCAAAATAATTATAAAAAATAAAGGAAATAATATACTACAATAAAAGAAATATTGTCATCAATATTAAAAACTATTAGCAATCTGAAGCGAACGAATTTTTGGTCATTAATTTTCATTTTTTTCATTTCAGATTTTCTGGTAAGTAAAAACGACATCATATAACACGGTGAAAATTTAACGGCAAGCAGTTGTTAACACAACAGCTTTTCTTATAATTACCTAAATTTTAATTTTACAACAAAAAGTAATTTTTTCTATTAAATATTAAATTTTCAATACAGAGATAATTTAATCGCCTGCATATATGTGTCTGTATTTACTTTGAATAATTTTTCCAGGAGGATAGAATTATCGTATTTTCAACTACTGAAATTACAGTCACTGAATCTTCTACTGCAGAAGAAGAATCTGCTCAGAAGTTAACTAACAGCAGTTGTGTTTTGGAGAAAACCGCTGTGTGGAGAACTTTCAAGACCTTTATTTTTCTTATCTGCCTTATTTTCTTGATATTCCAGTCGGTAGAATTCTTCAATATTTATTACACATACCCTACCAACATCGTTCAAGAATCTACTGTGAATATAGATTTCAAGATGCCAGCAACGACCCTGTGCTTCAGGAACACGTGAGAATTGCTTAGCATTTATGGTTGAATCAGCTAATCGTGTATAAACTTCTGGAAACTATAGATCCCACCAAAGAAAATCGGAATTACAAAGATTGGTACAAAAATAAAAATGTTATTTTTGTGCTATGGTGTTTAGACAAGAAATAAAAACATGGCACTTGAGATAACATAATTCTGCTGATTACTAACAATAATCCTTTCAGACTGTAGAAAGAATACAAATTAGTGATTTTTAGCTCCGACATGCTTTCAATTGTTTTGATGCAGCAAAAGCGCCCGAGTTCAAAAACTACCTTTAATTTTTTCCTACTACCACTCTAACTTCAAAGCGACTGAGCAGTCTTCTTGCTAACAACGATCTTCATTTTCTGGAAGAGCCATTGCCTTAAGACCCCAATATATACTCTAAGATAACATAATCCTCCTCTAGGTTTGTACACGTAAGCTGAATAACTATGATTTGAATATAAAAATTTAAACTCTTTTAACGGAAAATATTTGAGTTTATACGTAAGCAAACATGTAATATGTGACAAATGAATTGTTACAAAATGGTTAAATATTTTATCTTCTAATATTTCTTCTACATGCAGGTGGGTGACAGAAAAATGTGAATACTTTAGAATCTGTACATTTACAGTGAAGACTTTGTCACGGGGACATTTAGGGGACCAACCAGAAATTAATGAAGAAGACTGATTTAGGATTCAACCCTTTTCACAGAAAGCTGATAAAGATTTGCAATTTCATCGATGGTTTTGTTTGATGTGCTTAATATTTATTAGCATTTTCGAAAAAATAGTATTAATGTTCTGGAATATATGCAAGTTTTCTTAGAAAATCGTCCCTCATGCTTTTTGCTTATAGCATGTGAATTTTAAGCCAAATTTTAAGAAACTTACAGAATAGTTTACAATTTCTTTGAGAAGCATAGCATTAAAATTTGAAGAAAATAAGAAAATACTTTTAATATTAGAAAAAATATGCCTTTTTAAAGTAAATATTTTTTTACTTCGCATGTACGAATGGTAACGTGACATTTCTTTTATAACTTCAAAGCCAGATATATAGGGCTAATTGTATATAAACCCCAGTTCAGTAACGTTAAAATTCAGAAAGATATCAGCAGTGCAACGAGGTGAATTTCGGTTGCACTCTAGGAGAAGACAAATAGTAAGGATCATTGAGAACTTTTTTTAAGCATTAATCTTTGATCAATGGTATTAAATTTTATGAATGTGGATTGTCCTGAATATACATGTACGCATGCGTGTTAAAAATATCAGTTTGTACAAGAACCCTCATCATTTAGCTTCTCTTGGAGTGCAACCCAAATTCACCTATCTAAAATTTAGATTTGAGCGGCACATTTTTTTTTTATTTCGATATACAGGTAAGGTTCATTGTTTTATAACTAACTCATTATTTTGAATGCAGCATTAACGTAAGTTGAGGTTTCTTCAAAAGATAACGTTATTACGCTTCTATATACTTAATTTTGCGAGTATACACAAAAACGATTGAGAGAATAAATAAAACAGAAGAAAGGCGCAATTAGGGTCTGCTCCATAGATCTTTTGTGGAAAAGTCACAAAATCATAAAACAAGTGTTTCATATTAATATGCAATTTAATTATCAATCCCTTTAGTACAATATTTACGCAGAGTAGTGCAATGGTTACAGATTAGATAAATCATAAGTTTATCGCATGTAGCAAGGGTCTGAGTAGCTTGAGACTTATGTATTCTGTAACCATTATACTACCATGTGTTAATATTGTATTAAAGAGATTGATAATTAAATTACATATTAATACGAAACACTTGTTTTATGATTTTATCCCGACGTTCTCACGAAAAATTTACGGCGCGGACCCGAACTGCACCCTTCTTATGTTTTATTTAAAGTAGGTTTCGATGGCGCCATCTGTTGACAGCATACAGAACTGTATTTCACGAATGCGCAGTAAAACATTATTTACTACAAATGCTCAGATTTCCCGGAATTTTCGAATTTTTCATTTCAAATTTTAATACAATATTTATTTTACGTATTGTCAAGTATTCTGTAAGTTTCGTACAATTCAAAATGAATCTTTATGTTACAATAAAAAAACACGCGGAGTTTCAAATTTTCAATTTAATACCGATTTTTACTTATATTCTGAAAAATATTTTTATTCTCTCACTTTGGGTTTTAGTAATACTCCTCAAGCTCTTTAAAATGACACCAAAATCTACCTCCTAGCTAAACGCGTTTCCACACTACACTTATTTATAACCTTCCATAAAACTAATTCAAAATAATCACGCGCATGCGCCTACACTCGTACGATGACGTCACAGGCAAAAAAATACTATGCGCAAACTCTTACAGATATGATCTATCCGTTGTGGGTCAACCATTCTTGTCGCATTGTTAGTCTCGCAGGTATTAGTGATTCAAATCTGACGGTATTTTGTGACACAGGAAAGATCAAAAGACTATCATTGTAATGAGCGGGAAGACGTTTTCACGTCAAAAATGTACTCAAAGGCAGTACACTCTAAAATACTCCTCTTCTCACAGGTAGGTTGTCAAAACTAAAACAAATGGGTTATATCCTGTCTACGCATTTTTGAAGTGAAAGAAAGACGTGAACACTGGAGAGTGATTGATAAGACCGTACTACTAGGCAGTAGATAACCAACTTGAAATTTTGGTAGAAAACCTAAACGGATATCTTGGCAAATTTTAGAAAATAATTTTTTCAAAATCAAATATACTTGATTTATCATACAAATAGAAGTGATTATAGGGAATGTGCTGTCTAGCTAACGATTTGGGTTGCTAAATTAATGTTATTTTCACTTTGTTAAGGTATTTGATGAATTTGAAAAAATCTAAATTTTCTATTCCAGAAATTTCCGTTAAATACAATTTGATTGTAACTTTGTTTTGAAATTTCAGAGTGAATATAAAATTTGTTTTACAGTTTCTTCATTATCTTTCTTGTTCAGCATTTCGACAGAAAAATTTTGCTTCGAGAACCCCGATTTGTGTGAAAAGCCGAGTAATTTAGAAGAGTTTTGTAAGAAATATCCATTTTACTGCACTGGAAATACCTCGATGTTAATGGTAGGCAATTTTTCTTCTTTACTTTATTCTTAGTTCAACTTCAAATTTATTTTTTGCTCATTTAGCAAAATGAATGATTTTTATCAAATAACATATTCTCTGAATGATTTCGACATATTTCGGTTAATTTGTATTGAAAAACGAAAGAAAAAATTTTGAATTCGAACAAAAAATGTCTTGAAAAAACATATTTCCTGTGTTGAAGGAATGAAAAACATTTTAATTTCTGAGAACCAATCATTAATTCACTTTAACAAGGATTACTGTTAACTGTTTACTGTTTTTTCTGCCTAAAATTGTGATATGAGCTTTGGAATTAAAGAGCATTTGAATCATTTATATTATTTACTAATGAGTATTAAAATTTAATTTATATTATTTTTAATTCATTAATTATAATTACTTATATTGTTCATTAATACTAAAAGAAATTAGGAGACGAATTAATCCCTACGAAGTCTATTTATACTTCCTCACCAAATCCAATCAAAATGTGTTATCGAAACTGCATTTGCCGACACCATGCAGCTACATGTTGTCGATTGAAAAACTTTAAAATACTATAAAAGAATCCAAGACTACCATTCTACAAACTGTATATATATATTTTTTGATTTCGTAATTTTGTTACTGTGGAATCAGAACTTCAGAAAATGCCATCCACACACGCGTCCTCTCCCGCCACTCCCCCACGCCATCCAAAAAACTATAGATCACAGATGATGGACTTAGTGGAGTCTATTCTACAGCTGCCCGGTTTAAGGTTAAGGGGCGACGTAAAATCAAAATATTATCACTATTATTTCATGCTCTTATGCCACATGCGCCATTTACTCTCGCTACACACCTGTTTAGCTAGACCGCCATAGGTTGTTTTTGCCAGTTTGGTGCACAAGGAAGCCTTCGGAAAAGTTCTTGTCCGCCTCGTTCATTTGAAGATAATTGCAATTGACTCACAGTAAGTATTCTCTCGCATGAAAATTAACTACACAGGGCAACAAGTACCTAAACCGCGTTCTTGAAATTCTGCAGAAAGTGATTTTTTAAAAATCAAACAGGTTATATGATGGTAAACTCTACATAACTGAAAAAAGCATATGCTGCAACTAGTAGGATGAGTTTGGATTTAGATTTGCGGCCAATTGGGCTTCTCGGGGAGGTTATATACAACTTTTATTAAGTTATGTTATGCATAAATTTACAATGTTATATCTTATGTGATTCGTCAACCCGGATTCGTTTCAAAAAATGGCTTTTAAACTCCTGGACATTTTTTTATCAATACTTGGATATGAGTGGCAAAACGGTTGTTAAAAATATATTTACGAACCTGCAGCTTTCTTCTGTATTGTATAATATTAATATTCTCTTGTATATTATTGTAAAAAATAGAATAGGAAATTTGGGAAGAATGGCCTGTCTACGCCATTCTTCCCAAATTTCTGCCAAGCTTTGATACAAATCTCTAATTTGGCTGCAAGTTCTACACGCTAAATTACATGTATCTGATTGTATGCATTTTTTAGATATTGTGCACATTATCATATAGATAAACAGAGACACACTCTACTCTTTGGGATATTTAGTTCAATATCTGATACAGATATATAATTTTGAAGTATTAACTAACAGAATAAAAATACTCATCAAAGGACAAAAAAATAAGACTGTAATAGATACAAAACCACAATAAAAATTGATAAAAAAAGAAGAACCCGGACGGAGAACGTTTTCAAAGGTCACTCTCCGCCGGGATTCTTAATTTTGGAATAGGGATAGTAATTTTCTATAGAGGAAACGACTAATAAATTCAAAAATAAGTTCCCTAAGTCGAACAAACTAAGACTAACAAAGTCAAAAATAGTTTTTGAATTTTTAATGTTAAATTATTCATCTAGTACACTATTTTTGTTCACATTCTAGTATATTTATAATTTTAACGTATGAAACACATAGCCTTCGTACTATGACGGCGACTTCCGGGCATTCACATGCTACACCGCCATCCGTTTGAAACACTGCCGAAAGATGGAAAGCTACACTTTTCCTGATGTTAAATAACCCCACTAATGTATTACTTGTTGCCTTTCCTCCAATTTCCAAATCTCTGTTTACGCATAAAATCATCTGAATGATGTCTGCATGACATGAATTTACTTTTCAGAGCGCGAATGTATTTTGGGTCCCATCAACTACGTCATTCAACTGTCACTGGTTGCACGCGCCAAATGCCTATAAATCATCGCTTAAGCCAGTATTTCTCCACCTTTCAGTGTTTGCTACCCAGTTTCCAACCTTAATTTTCTTCGTCCCTCTCTCTCATACAATAAAAATTTATACAATAATAATAATGCATTTTAATTACTAGTAATGTATTTTTATTTATCATAGATAAGTCAAATATTAAATACATTTTGCTGTAATGATTCAATTCTATTTCTAAGTGATTAATATCAGTGTAAATTTGTATTTTTTTCATTATGTCAGAATGTATTTTGTTTTACTTTCCTTTCAGTAAATGAATCAAATTTTTTAATAATATTTTCTGTTCGATGTGCTCGCCCCCCATTTATTGTTATTACGCCCCCTTTGAGGGCGCCCCACGGGTTGAAAATCGCTGGATTAAGCCGATACGACATTCAAATATGTGATAATCAAAAATTTACATCTCTACGTAGATTCCCAATGCATCTCAACCTCACACAAATTTTCAAAATCTGCTGCGTTCTATTTTGACATTGCTTACCGAAATATCTGTCGTATGGTTTTACTCACCAATTTATTCTTCATATATGAGAACGAAATTATTTATAAAATGATATCATAATGGGCATAAATGATGATTATAAAATATGGCATTTTCTAAAAAAATTATTGCCTTACATACTGAGAAATAATTTTAATGCAAATATTTCTTTTTAGATTCCTATGATGGGTTTCTACACTAACTATTCAGAGAGAGTGGAAAAGATGTCGCGGCGTTATTTACTTAATGGAAACCTAGATGATCCGGATCTATTCTGGAAAGATCGGTATGGCAGCAATTCGAATCAAGAATAATAATTCTGTTCTAAAAAGAACTGGCAATTAATGATAGAATTTTCAGAAATTTAACTTATTTAAATTAATGGTTGAAATTTCTGTTATTTGGATATAAGGGAAATCATTTTAGTATTTACTGAAATTAAGTAAATGAATAATGAAACAAAATTTTAAGAGTTTCTTGAATTAGAAAGTTGAAGGTCAGTAACCACATTGTTCGATCATGTTTTTGTTAATGGTCTGTATTTCTAAGCAAGGTTTTTGAATTCCAGTTGAATTAGATGTAATTTCTTTTAAGAACTAAAGGCAGTTTTATTTAATTTTATTTTTTGATATTTCTGAAATGAAGACATCCGAACGACATCCAATTTCATTGAACTTTTTCAGCCTGCTGACTAAATGAGTAGAAAACATAGCAAGAAAAGCCGTTAAGCGGAGTTGACTGGTTACATGAAACCTAATTGAGTGTTTACAAGAAACGGTTTCAATTCAGATGTCATCTAAAATTTATCCAAATAAAAAAATGTATTAATCTATAAGAAAAGGCGGATAAGGTTTACGGCGGGCCCTTGTTGCTGAATTTCTTGGTTAGTCTTCAAAAGTATCACAGATACGTACTTCTAAATTTCATTCATGTCATTGCGATTCGAATTAGTGTAATTTCGAATACTATTCATCTTTATGACACAAAATATTTAAAAATATAGAAATAGAGTATATAAAATCATATTTTTAAAATAATATACAATTCAAAATATAGTTTCATCAAACTATAGTTAATTAACAGTATTTTAAAAATTTTAACTGATTATGCTTTTAAATTCTTTTCACTTTAAAATTGTGTTGAGAATAGTTGAATATGCTTTCACTGAAAAATTTCAGATATACCGCAGTAAAATAAAAGAATTAATTGTTCAGAAGGATTTCGTTATCTTAATTTTATTGAGCTAAATCAATAAAAATATTTGAGTACGTCTATCGTCATAATCATTACAATAGTAAGAAAGAGGAATAGAACACTGATTAAAAGCCTTTCACGTTCTATTGCTAATGAATTTCAAGAAATAAAGTTTTAACTATTAGAAATATAACTTAAAAATATTAAATGATAAATGGTTATATATTAATGCAGATTAGATTGCTATAGTTCATCTATTTAAGATGGCCAAACTTAAGTATTAAAGAAATTGTATTTTTATTATTTCATTTCCTTTCTAGGTCTAAATTGCCCTAGGAAAATGTTTTATTTATAATAACAGAGTATCTTCTTCCAAAAGCGGTAAAATTAATGTATGTTTGCATGAATTATCAGGACGCCATTTCATTTGAACAAAGATTTCGTGTCTGATCAAGTTGAAATAGACATTTAGAGTTTCATAATAAATAAATCTTTCATAATATTCCTTTTTTTTGTAATATTCTTCTTTTGAAAATTCTCTTTCAGCCCATGCACCATAGTGGCCCTTAATTTTATCCGACTTTTTGCATAATCCATTCAGTGAAATCGGATTTGAAATCATGCTTCTTTACAATCTATACAATTATAAGTTTTCAATCAAATGATTTGTTTTAAAATTTTCTTTCAAATGTTCAAACATCAAATAAAGTTTTTAATAGATTTTTGAGTTATTTATCAACTAACACTATAAAGGGCATTCAGTAAATTGCGAGAAAACTTTCGAGAGGAAATGTTCAATTTAGCTTAATCATCGTAATTGATGAGACATTTATCCTGAGGGTTGGAAAGCGGACTATATTGTTGTTGTGAAACTCAAAGATTTTTCTGAGAACCATTCCAGAGCCATCTCCTTCACGTCAACCTCCGGTTTTAGTCGTTACCCTCTGAAAGCTTTTCTCTGTTCAGCAGAAACATAAAAGTCACAAGGTGAAAGTTCCGGACTGTTTGTGGGTAATTTAATAAACTAACTGGAAATTACTTTCCGTAGAAAAATACCTGTATGTGAGAGAAGAATCTGCTTGGAAGGTTTTCAACCTTATTTCGATTTGAATGCCCACCGCAAAGAAATCAATGGTTCCTACAAATTTCCTCCTTAAAGATTTCAAATCTCTGAGCTAATTCTGCCTTACATTTATTCCTAACTTGCCTGAAACATGGTAGCTAATTACAGTGCTCATGGATGAAAACTGTCTTTCTACTCACGTTATTCGATTACGCATGATATTCCATTTGTCTGAATTTTGTCCTCTGAGGTTTCCAGTTAATCCTTCCAGTCTTTCGATATTTTTTATGAACAGCATATTTCACATATTTATTTTGACAATACAAACATTTAAATATTAATTACTTTTAGCAAAATATTATTATTGGGCATTTTTCCTGAAGAAAATTTAGAGTAAAATGACTTGTGTAAATTTATATTATTTTAATATATTCTTATGTGTTTTCTAAATATTTGAACTGGTCAGTCATACTTAAATGATTAAACGAAATTATCTTTTCTGAAGAAATTTCGTAATTTCCTTACTTCTTCCATGTTTCAGTTCAACTCAAGAAGTGAAAACATTCGTTCAGGCTTTCGAAGGTCTCTTAAAATGTTATTCAAACAATTTGCATTTGTACCAGAGTGGATTGAAACCAGAAACTGAAGATATTGGTAAGCTTCTGAAACGACATTTCATTCGTTGGGACAGACGTTTCTGGTTGCTCTAAAAACATTTCTGATTGTATGGATATTTTACTAATACATTGGGTGTGAATTTATGGAAAAAAAACTTGACTCTCTGCATCATATGTTATTTTAACTCAATTGTTCACCTAATAAGGGTGACTTATTAGACTTGACTTTTCAGAACAAATTTTTTTAATCGTATGAGGTCTTAAACTGAAATTTCACAATATTTGGAATTAAACATTTTTTTCTTGAAATATGTAAGTAATATGAAAGCATAACATTCTCTTTCATGTAAGAAATTTATGCAAGTACAGTTGATTCTCGATTAATCCGTGAGATCATTGTCAAAAAAATCGTATAATTACCGGGAATGTCTAAAATGAATCAACCTCCGCACAAGGCAAAGAAGAAATCATTTCGGAAAGGAGAGTTAATCACAGTTCTGCGCTAGCACATTTCGGAGCTCTTCTTGATTTTTTTAGAACACCAAGAAGACAATAACTGCGCGAAAAAAATTAATCCTGAGAAATTTACTCAGCGCCATTCGGCTAAAGACTAGAAAATACAAAACAGATGAGTTTACTGTCTTATTTTAAGTAGTAATAAATTAAGTATTCTCTAATTTTTTATATACTGTACATAGCCTTCCAATTTCATATCTATAATGGAATATCTTCGGTTTGCGTTACCCGGGATTTCCCATTTCCTATCCATTCTGGATAATCGAGAGTCTAGTGTACTGTAAAACTACAGTACAGAAATTCCTCGCATTTCAAATGACGGAGTCAATTAACGCTATGTCACGTGGCAAATACGGGGCGTTTTTTTAAAAAACTGACACTACTCAGAGGCATCTGTAGCTCAATCAGCTGAAATGACACCAAATTTTGTAGGGACACTAAAGACGACATGGGAAAAAGATTCGGTGATAAAGAAATTAATCCCGGATGTCGACGATAGGGGAAAATAACAAGGATCCCAAGATTTTGGGGGTTTTTTTTCAAGCATTTCAATTCAATATTTTTTTTTATAAATAGTTGTTTTCACTGACTAGATTGAAATGGTTATCTTGAATTTAGTTTTGCGTTTCATAAAATGTAGTCAATTCTCTTTTTTTCACAGAAAAACTTTATTTACTTATTTTGAGTTTTAATTAGTCTTAATATGTAAATTATTTTAAGCTGAGAAATTTAATTATTATACTTCAAATTTTTCATTTCTTATTAAAATATTTTCCATTTTTAAAATATTCTTTTTACCTATTATTTGTAACAGTTAAATATAAGGGATTAATTAAATTTTTTTTTACTTGCTAAAACATCCTGTACATTTTCGTTTTATGTATAAAGAATTTAAATATGGTTATACTAATTAACCTGTTCACTGTTTGTGCTTCTAAGTTCATTTCTTTGTACTTATTGCAATTATTGATTTCAGCTTACAAAAATTGAAATGTTTAAAATGTCAGCCTTAATTGTCTTATTACTATGACTTGTTACTATCGGCCGCCCAGAATATTGTGTACAGGATGCAATGTGTGGTCCATGAGAAGGGTGGTCACATTCGAAGATGTCTGGTGCTATGGTGCACTGTAGTTTCATCTCTGTAATTCTTTGGGGCAGTTCATTTGCTGTATTAGAGCGGTTTTGCAATGAAATTTCTTATTTGTTATTCATTTGTCTAATTCTTAGTAGTGTAAACTACAACAGCGCCACAATTCCCCCTATCGGTGACTTTCTGAACTAATTATTTTTATCACGGAATCTTCTTCCCCATGTCGTCTTTAGTCCCCCTTTCAAATTTGGTGTTATTTCAGCAGATAGAACGAGCTACAGATGCCTCTGAATAGTGTCAGTTTAAAAAAACACCCTGAAAAACTACTCCAATTGTCCAGCATCTAACCTCACATTTGGCGTGTGTCATGTGATTATGAACTGTCTCCATTTGTCTTAAAAACAAATTTCCCGAAAACAAACCGTATCGGATTACTTAATGTGTCTCGAATTACTACTATTCGAATACACAATCAACATATCAACAGGAAAATGATTTGTCTCTACGAGATAAAGATAGTGAATTCTTCAGAGATGGGTAAACTTAAAATTTTTAAAATTCCTTAAAATGACATTTATCATTAAAAATTATGATGAATTCCTTTTTCCACAAAAATAATCAATTTAAATTCGATGTAGAAATTTAGAAATATTTTATGTTTAAATAGAGCTTTCAAATATTCGTTTTGAACACGCGCTCATTAAAAAAAACCCTTTTGACAAGCTGGAAGGCAAAGGTAGATTACTTTACGTTAATATTACAAAAGTAATGAAATATTACATGCTGATCAATACAAACATAGCCAATGACTTTATTGTTTCTACACTTTGCAATATTTACACTGTTATTCTCTTATCATGACATTTAATTTTTTACAATATCAAAATTTTATCATTCTACTCAATGAGCTATGCTAGATTTATTGCTCAGTACATTGGTCAAATTATTTTTTTATATTCCAACACATAATCAATTAATCATTCAACAGGTAGGAGTCATAAAGAATTAAACATCCCAGCAGAGAAAATATCTCCTAGATAACATTAAGCCAGCCTATCTGAAACAATAAAAGAAATTGACTCTTCACACGAATGAAGAAAGTCTAGCTTTAAAAATTCATTTATTTAATATACGTTACCATATAATTGTGCCAGCATTACTTGGTCATATGGTGAATTCACATGACATGAAACATTTAAACACTAAAAGAATGTGCTCATTTACAGAACTCCCTGGTTATAGAGATAATAGTCACTAAATTCTTAACACAGAAGAAAATAAAAATTATTAAACATTATGAGTGGCAAATTTAAAATGTGTTTTTAAAGCATAGGACATGAATGCAGCCATTTTGAAAAGTAAATTTAAATCTCCATCGTCATTAAAAGCAAATACTCAGGCAGAAAGCCCCAAAAGAATTTTAAAGTTAATGACATATTTTTCAATATAGAAAAGGATAAAGGGAACTCTTATATATCTATCTTTTTTGACTATTTTATATTAAATTTATTAAACAAATCTTAGTGCAGCCAAGTTTAGTTAAAATATCAAATTAAAGTAATTTGTCAAATTAACTATAAAAATTATCTGTTTTATTAATTAAAATTAACTATTTACTTAATAAAAATTAATTAATTTTGACGTAATCGTCACTAAAGCCTTTTTTCATGGCTCATAGTATTTGCCACAATCTTAATCTTATAATTATGTTAATTTAAATAAAAGTCATTATGGCTGTGTATGTATGTTCCCATCTCCTCCTAAACCACTGGACTGATTTCAACCAAACATTGCACACATTTTATTTAGGACAAAAGGAAGGACACTTCAACTTTTCAAGGCAAAATAGTTACTTAAAATTTCAGTTAATTAGAAATTAAGGAAGACGTTCTTCCGCGGTATCTTTGGAAAATATTAGTTCACGAAACTATGTTTACATCATATTAAATTTTTTTTAAATTATCTTTTCACTGACAAAATTTCTTTTCCATACAATTTTCTTCTCTCATTTTAATATTTTTTCACAATTAATTTTATACAGAATTCGCAACAATATTATTTTCTGGTGAAGAACAAGAATAATACGAAGAACTGATACCAGAATACATTAACAGAATTCTGGACAAATGCTGAAAGAAAACTTTAAACGTAGACGATTAAAAAGATTTGATTTATTTTCATGCTTTAAATTAATTAATAATTAAATAGGTAATTTGATTATTTCAAAATATTCTCATTAAAACCTTTATTTTACTTTAGTAATTGTTAACAAAATTTGAAGCACCTATATAACAAATAATAATTAATAGAGAAAACCGCTGTTTTTAAAAATCGTCTGGTTCAATTGATATACTCATTTTAAATAAAATGTTTCAGATCAGAAAAGGAACTTGTGTATTATAATTTTAATACAATAATAGTTTTTATATTAAGAATAATAGACATTAATGCATTTTAATCCGAAGCAAAGCCAGATATATCAGCTTGTTTAGCGTATAAAATGTGAAAGTGAATGCGGCTGATGGGAGCTCATAACTTCTAAGCAATTCTAGCGAACAAAAACTTTTAATATAAAAGTTGTTTGTTATGATAAGGTGATAATTCGTCTAATTGAAATATTTTCTTCTATCTTTAGTCGTAATAGAGCTATGGGGAGATGATAAGTTGGGGTAGGAAATTGAACATGCTTTTTAGCTCATAACTTCTAAGTAATTGTAGCTATCAAATAGTTTCAGTACAGAAGTTTTTTGTTATGATGAGGCAACAATTCGCCTAATTTGAATTTCCTTTATATCTTCAACTGTAAGGGAATTATGGGAAAATGAAATTTTCGGAATAAGGGAATATATATATATATAAACTTTTTAACGAAGGGTGGTTTTGGGTTCTAGGGGTCATGATCGGTGAAGATCTGCAGAAATTTTCAGGAAGTCGTGCCATGAGAATCATTGCAATAGGTAGACTTCCTAAAAGGAATCTACCTAAAAAGTGAGGGAATCTGCCGAAGTCTCCTAATATTTTGTTTTTGATGGAAGTTAGGCCTTTAAAATTTACATACATAATACACTGACGTGACAAAAGTTATGGGATGGCACAAATACATAGATGGTTGCAGCATCGTGTAAGAAATGTATAAATTCGCAGTGCATTGTCAGGGCTTTCATTTGTACTGAAGTGATTAACGGAAAAGTTTTCTAACGTTATTATGGCCGCAGGACGGGAATTAACTGGCTTTGAACACGGATTGCTAGTTGGAGATACGCGCCAGGGGCATTCCATCTCAGAAATAATTAGATAATTCAACATTTCTCGATCTATAGTGTCAAGGGTGTGCCTGAACTATAATTTCGGGCATTACCTTCCTCCAGGGACCGCACAATGGCGACCGCCCCTACTTAATGACCTAGCCCAGAGCCTTGTTTGTAGAGTAGTCACTGTTAACAGACCACCAACTCTGTGTGGGACGAACGACAAACGTAGCCGTGATGACAATGGAGAGAAATTTGGCATTGATGGGATATGGTAGCCGAAGACCGACTCGAGTGCCATTGCTAACAACACGCCATTATCTGCATCAATACTGCAGGGCTCGTGAACATATCAGTTAGACCTTATATAATAGGTACAAAATGTTGCTTGTCAGATGAGTCACGACTCCAGTTGTTAAGAGCTGATAGAAGGGTTCGATTGAGGCGCAGGCCCCACGAGGCCAGGGACCCAAGTTGTCAACAAGGCATTGGGCGAGCTGATATTGTTGTGGGATTGGGATGTTTTCACACGGCAGGGACTGGGTCCTCTGGTAAAAATGAAGAAATCATTGCCTGGAAATGGTTCTCATTTCAAAATAACGTGGAATATTTTGACAGAAGTTTAGTATCTATATCACATACATGGCAGATAGAAGGTCAAATCATGGCTAAAATCCTCAGTTCTCTAATTTTACAAAGCTCAAGAATAATGCAATTTTCGTGGGAAGTACTCTGGACAAAACAGAAAATCTTTCAAAAGATGAACCATCACAGATTTTGTAATTTTAGCACTATATTTATAAATTTAATTTAAAGAAAACTCCCTTTTCTCAGAAGCCGCTAGAATCCAAATAAATGCAAACACTAAATTAAATATTCCTGTTCGAAATTATAGAGGATTTCGTAGAAATATTCCATGGAATTCCAGCCTTAAATAGTAGTCATTAAAGGAACATTTTAACCTTCAAGCAGGCGCACCCTCTATACCAACATAAAAGATCACGCGTATTTCCTTGATATGCTATTGCAAAAAGTCAAATTCAACGATGGTTATTATTGAAATTTGGTCGTAATTTGGTAAGAGTAAATAAATATAATTATTTTACAAAATTTCGATTTAAAACGGAATGGAAACTATGCAAACATAAAACACAGAAACAACATTAAGTGTCCATAGAATTAACTGAATGACTTGGAAATAAAATTGATGAAATTGCCAATATTGCAACTGAAATATTTAGATTTGTATTATAAAACTGTGAAGAAAATATGGAACTAAAACAGCAATTGAAATTTAAATATAAAATGAAGTCAGTTCTATAGTCACTTTATCGCAACGGTCGCTCGTATCTCTGAAATACAAATAGAAGGTTATCACAGTCCTCTTTAAGTCTCTAATTCCAAACAATGACTAACAGTTCGTCAAAAGGAGCTGGTATAATAGCCAAGGTCATGCTTTTGCAGCACCCTCTGGTAAAGAGATATTAGTTATAAATTAAATTCTGCTCTTATGAACTCTCACATACGCGCAAGCGTATATGGAAATTCAGATGCACTTAAACATTATTTCAAGAATTTTTTTAAACTGATGCCAACATTAATTTCCTTATGCAATTAGGAAACTGTGTACATACTTTTCTCAGCGAAAAACAAAAAACCATTTTTAATAATGTTTTTTCTTTAAAGTACGAGAAATTCCGAAATACTTGCATTTCCTAATAATATTTCAACATTATATATCTATCAACTGCAAGTATATAACTCCTAATTTTTTTTCACAGGATCTTTCCCGTCGAATTTTGGGGCACTCATTTCCTTGTATTTTATCAAGTTTTACAAAATAGAGTTGTTTTCACCGTTGGATAAGCCACAAGTGTATTTCGGCATCCATTCTCCGTTTGTACCCATGGATCCTGCAATTGAAGGGCATGAAATAAGGCTAGGATATTATTATCATTTCCAAGTCCAATTGGCAAGTACACATATGTTAATATTTTGTAATGCAGGATGATTAAAAAGAACTAGTTTATACCGCTCAGTGCAACTGCGCCCAGTTATATGCATACCATGATTTTCCTGACGCTTCTAGAGCCAAAATGGCTATTCAGTGCTTCCAGAGAACTTTCCTTGAAAAGAAAGACGCCAACTGGTGTAAGCATAACAGAAAAGTAGCCAAAATAAAATGTTCACAATACTAATCTCCATAATATTCACCTCAATTTGTGAAATGACATGATCTTATCTTCGCTGACTTAAACTATTTTGACGTTGATCTAAACGTTATCTGGATCGCCTAAGCCCAGTTGCTTCCGATGTAACTGATTGATCTCTTTTGAATGATTTCATCCAAAGCTCCATTATATTGTAAAAAATATTGTGAATTTTTATTTAAACTCATTTTTTCGAGAAAAAGTAATTTTACACTGGGACGAATATAGCAACAGATTCTGACTATGAAGTTTAACCTAACCTAACTTCGTGAGCCTAACCACCTTGATGACCTAACTTGGAGGATGCTACCGGTTTTGTTTTGTAAAGAAACAGATCGTTGCCATCGGCGAAAGAGAAATTAACCTCTTTCTGTGCCACGTACGTTAGCGTTTTATATATATATATAAGGCGCAAATATTCAGATATAGTAAACAAGAAAATAAACATTTTCCTCTCAACTGTCAGTGCTGTAATTAGGAAACAAATCAACTTAAACACTTGTAACAACATTTTGAAGTCAAATGGCAGTGGAAAAAGCTAGTTGGAGCATTTATTAGAAATATGGAGATTAAAGAACTAGCCAATATCAATTTTTTATTTTTTCTTATAATATATAAAAAATCTTTCCCATATTTTAATCTTTCTCTTGAATAATTAACAAAATCTAGATTTTAATGAAAAGAGTATTCTTTAAACTTGATTATTTATTTAATCGCGAATTTTGCAATTCATTTCTTGGTAAATGCTTAGGAATACACACAGATCCGAATTATTAAGATACGTTTTATCTCTAAGAGTTACTAGAAATATTTCATTAGACTATTATAAAAAAGTATTTATGAATATATCCGATTAAAAGTTAGATACATTATTGAATGATTTTGATTTTATGTATTGACCTGATACTTTACTTAACGAAATCCTATGCACTAATTGGATTTTTATCTGTAGAACTGCAGAGAGGTACCAGTTTCTGGCGAATAATAATAAAAAAGCTTTTTGCTTCTATTGCACCTACGAATAAAACATTATATATGAGTACTGTACCTACTGATAAAAATATTTTATAGGCATGGTACATTCTGTTCAATTAAATATTTCTTCTATAGTAGTATTTTAAATACTTGAAATTACTTTTTTTTCGTTTACGCTCAGCATCTTTCTTTTGAATCTATATGTTATGAAGAGATGAGTCAATATATGGTGTTACACGGTAATCGGGATTACTACTTGCATGTTATCGTCGTGATGTTAATTTCTATTGCCGGAAGGAATTAAATAAATTATTTAGTGCATTTTTATGTGTTTTGCGCCAACATGGATTACAAAAAGAATTTAATATTAATGAATTTTCACGAGAAGGTTTATCAGGTATTCCCACTCACATTTAAAAACTTCAGTGGTAAAATTTATTAGTTTAACATAAGTACACTGATTAACAAGGTTTTGGCACATAGAATGTTTTATTTTTATGTTTCTAGACTAACATTTTCTGATGAATTTAAATACGCAAGTAAAAATGTCAATCGCCCAGAATTTACGGGTACAGTCTCTCAGTACGGTCTTATTCTATTTTATCTGCTGTTTTGTGCAAGTGATTTGCGTTAGATGTTTATTAAATATATCGAGAAAGTGTGAAAATCATTCAGATAATGTTTTGTTATGGATGTAAAAAAGTTACAATTATAGATCAACGGCGAATTATGACTCCTCTGATCAATCCTCCGTTATGCCCGTGAATTATGTTATGCGCAGCTTTCGCTTGAGGTTTGTTTAGGCATGTGGGGTTCATAGACCTCATTTTCGCTTCCTATTTTTTTCTACAAATAATTTTTTCTAAGAAAAAATATATCAATTGAAATCAAAGAACAAACATGAGAAATGCTAAAAAAGAGCAAAAATAATTTTAGTAACTATTTTAATATTTTTATATGCATTATAAAATTACTCTAAAAAGATTGTATCATTTTACACATACTTCATTTAAATACTCTCCACAAGCCCGATTATAGTGTTTGTGACAAAATTTTCGGGTATATTTGTCCCTATTTCAACTATATTTGCATTACCGCAATATTACCACATTATCTTTCGCAACAGTATTCGCATCTACCTTTATTACTCATTGGCCTTTTAAATTGACTCTGTACCGTCGATTTCTAACAGAACAGAAGATTTGGTTAAATTTCGAATTCCACTGGAAGGCGAAGTATTAGCAGCTCTGCGTTGAATTTAAGCAGAATAAGTTCCCAACTAAAATTTTCTAAGAAATAGAGTCTTTTTATATTCTTATCGATATAATTGTGTTTGAAAATTACAAAAGCATTAATAGGATAGATATTTAAAAGATTGAACGAAAAAGAAGAATTGTCCAACGACAAGTATTTCTTGAAACATAATTTTTCCTGCATAACAGATCTAGAACATCAACTTTTTTGTTGATATTTTATAACGTAACAATTTCAAGTTTTTTCGTCGTCGCCTGTCGATTCGTCAATAGTTCCCTGTCATCCATTACATCCCATTACCGAATGAAACATAGGTTTAGTCTTCAAGAGCTACTGTTCTAATTTTTAGATAAATATTTTCAAAAAAATTGAATGTAGATGGTGAAATCCAAACTGAAAGAAGACAAAATTGTGCAAAATAGAAGTTTAAGATATAGTTACGATTCTGACGGGTTCGTGGATTGTAACGACTTAAATCAACACGGCACAAACATAAATTTATTTACAGTTGTTATTTTAAAATATTTACAGTCGATAAATGAAAACAGATTCAGTCTTCAATAGACTACAAGTTCAAACCAGCTCACAGCATAGAGCAGGGTAAAAACTAAAAAAGAATACGTCGCAAACTGTGTAGGACACTCGGCTAAATTTAGCAGCCTCGTCACCGATAATCGCCAGCCGCACTCACTCGTTGAAAGCAAAAAAGCAGCTGCACTTAACGCGAAGCAGACGAATATGTGGTGCCTGCCGGTCGCTGATCTGCTATCCACGTTCGGCAAATGCAGAACGGTGGTAAAATGTTCACAAGTGATTTGATCGACAAGATTTAAGAGACAGGCAAGATTGCAGAGAGGCTTTATAAACTCTAGGGAGACTGCCGAATTTTCTAGAGAAGGGTAGAAATTTCGTGACACCAAGTCACAAAACTTTCTGCCAAACCTTTTCACCAAGTCGCCAAATATGTCGCCGAAAACCTCTCCAAGTCGTTAAATTTACAGTATTCGTAACAATAAATTCAAAATAAATTTTTATTGTGTTATTTACTATCATCAACCAGTATGTTTATTTAATCATGAAATTTGGCTATTATCCAATATTAGAATAATTCATTTACAGGAGAAAGAAGAGCACCTTCTTCCTCCTCCATATCAAACAAACTGCAGGGACAACGGACCGTGAGATGATGTGGAAAACTTTACCAATCCTAACTCCTATCAGGTAAATCATTCCGAAGTCACAGTTTTCACACATTATGTATATTAAAATATCGTCCCAATGATGAAAAAACTCAATTGCTCTTTGTTATTCAGAAAAATCTTATAATTTCTTGATATGTAAAAAGTTTTCATCCTTAATGATATATTATTCTATACAATTGGAAACATTTTGAGCAAGAATGGTGAGGCTAGATTTTCAAAAGCGAACATCAAAACACTTCTTTTCTCTTCTCGCGGGTAGAATCACAGCAAATAATTTAATTGCAAAATATCGTTAATTGAGTTTAAATAATTACTATAGTTACTAATGTAATTAGTTTTCAAAATTTATGTGTAAAGAAACACATCTAAAACAATTAACATTGCTACTTAGAAAAGAATATTGCAAGCATTATAAAGGCAAAAATAGCAGAAAAATACTCCTCTATCATAGAGCAACCTGTCTCGTGCTATAATTAGATAGCTAATACATTCTCGAATTATGGGCGTTCATGGAAATTAACCATTAGGTCGTCATGAAAAATAATGTTCAACTGCATTTTCTCGAAAACTGCTGATTTGTAATTATCTAGTTATATCATTCCCTCCATGAAAACAGATATATAAAATATATTCTATCATTTTTTTTCGGCTTCATATATCAGATGCATAAATTTAACACATATACTAATTTAATATTATATAAAAAATTCATATGGAATCTGTGATAAAATACTTAATACATAAAACAAATTACGGGATAAATATGAAATTTATGTGCTTTTTAATTTCTCTTATACTAAATTATTTTATTATTTTAGACAAAATACTGTAATTTTCAAAAACCATACCTCGAAATATTGACGATTTTCGAATTTTCAGAACTCTTCGAGATCGAACCCAGATAGCAATTTTAGTTTGCAGCAGACTTGCATTGCAAATCTGCAAGCTTGCAGCAAATTTGACACGACAAGAGTGCAAGTGTGAAACAAGTTAACGCAAGCTTCGAAGTCACCACTTGCGGACGAACTTGCAGCAAGCTTGTATTGCAAACTCATTGCAAATTATAGCAAAACAACCCGGGATAGAACTCGCTGCCTACCGCTTGGTAGCCTGACTTCGATACCACTCGGCCATCTCGACTACGAGAGGAGAAGATAGATTTCGCTAATACATCGTTCGATTCGATTCGTATACGATTTATTTTAAACTCTTTTCTTGATTTCATTAGTTTTTTGAGTTGACAATATGATTTGAAGTCAAAGAGAGAGCGATTTTCGCTAATAACTACGTTTTGCTAGTAGAATAAATTACGAAATTAGAGTTCAAAAGTAATTACTTTAAAATGGGACAAAATGTATAAGTTATTATTTTTCAACAAACATTGACTGTTTTTTCGGTTTAATTTTGTTTATAAATGTTAAAATTTCAACATTAAGAAAAAGGCGATATAGTTTTCTTTAAAGTAAAAACTTTTAGTAAAAAGATGGAAAATGTTTCAAACTTTTTTTTATGAAAAATGTTAATTCTTTTACAAATTATCATTGATTTATTGATTTAATAAAAAGAACGACAGTCTAGGAGATGCTATTAAAAATCAGATGTTTTATTTAAAACAGAGACAAAGATAATTATCTCTTTGTGCTATCTTTGCATCAAGCTTGTTTTGCAAAGGAGGTGGTGCTGTTTGTCACGGCGAATTTGCTACAAGTTCGCTTCAAATTTGACGCGTCAAATTTGCTATGACAAGCTAATATCAAGTCAAAATCAAACTTGCTGCAAACTTAGGTGCTATCTGGGAAAAAACTACTTTCGTTCACGCTCATCTTTTGGCTGCCCATGGTGATGTTATCAAGATAGAGAAGAAGCAAAATGTGTACTACATAACATACTGTACCCTCATATTATTGTTATACTCTTCAATGGACCTGGAATCATTTGACAATACATTTCCTCAATACGTAGAAAAATTAGAATAGACATATATTTCTTGTATCCTATATTTCAGGTTTGCCTGGAAATGTGCAAATTAGAATTTTCCAAAGAAATGTTCGGCTGTGACCACGGAATGACTATGCAATTATCGACAAATAATTTGTGTTATAGAGGTAAGCAGATGTTCGCGTTAAATTTTAGTTTTAAATTAATTTTCTGTGTACCATTTCAAGGATGACTTAAGTTAATAAAAGGCCCAAGATCGCCTTGCTTGAAAACTTTTTAGTCCAATGTTTAATTTCGTATAAATAAAACTTTAAAAATAGAGACTAAAGGTGAAAAATTCATCATGTTTTTATTGTGAAAAAGAATATGGCGATTAGTAAATTCGGAGGACTTGGTGGTTTATAAAAATTTTCAAAATCTTTTTTTTTTGGGGGGGGGGCATACCCATTGGAAACAAACCGATTTTTAAAAAAATAGAAAGCCATGCCAGCCTGTTCTTAAAATATATTAAATATTTATAAAAATTTCATTCCGTATATCAAATTTGAAACATTTTCAATTACTAAGCTTGCAAAATAGCTTCTTTGAGAATATGTACATCAATTTGATTTTTTAAAAAAAACTAAATCTGTCATATAACAGAATTAAAGATTTGGTTTGTGCTGATTTGCACTTCTAAAATAGCGATGACATGGTAGGCACTCAACTTTAACCCTTTGTGGCTTAGTGTTCCACTGCATGGAACACCAAACAACTCAAGTTAAAAATTTTCTCAAAAAAAACCACTTTCTCTCCTTCACGTTCCCGAAAAATCGCAGAAAAAGGTAGGAAATCGTTCTCTTTTCGGAATAAAAATGGCAGAACAATGAAATATCGCTTTTTTTATAGGATGAATTATATATTTAACATGCCTCAATCTTTTGACTCGGAGATGCGAATATTTTTTTTGAGTTCATCACGATTACAATTTTAGCAACATACATGACTATTTTACTACAATATCCTTGAAGTATTAATTCTTTGATTTTGTGTGTGATTTAATATTTTTTTGAACATATCAAGATTTCTGTCCCCGGTGGGGTCATCATATGACGGGGGGTGTCAGCAAAGCGATACGACGTCCCCCCGAGGAAGGAGTGAAGTTTTTTTTTCTCTTTTTGTAAATTCCATGTCTAGACAATAAACTAAACCTATTGTAGTGTTGGGATTCTCAACACGCATTCGCCGATGGAGGGCGCTCTCCTTCCCCGAGGGTCGGGCTTTGTTTTTAATCAGTCAAGTTGCGAACTCTAAGGCTGGAGGGACTTTTCGGAAAGCGTCGGCGAGTGAGGCCGGAATCCCAACGCTTATTTCGATTTGACGTAGGGTGCAGACTTATCTTTCTGTCTGTGTCGTTGCTGACCGCGAGGGGTCGCAACAATTATTCCTATTTTGCTATTCTGTCCGTACTCAATGTTTGTCTAGTCTTCTGTGTTGTCATCTAAATAAACTGTTATTTGTATCTCATCACTGGAGCATGATAATCCATTCAAAAGCACCAACACCATAAAAAAAGGGTTGCCACCATCATAACCATTCATGATGTTTTTTCAATATATTTCAAAAATTTTCAAACCTTGCACCGGAAAGGGTTAAATGAAAATGTAAATGAAATTTCATCTATTGATATATCCAAAGGAAAGAAATCGTGCTTCTGACAAATATTTTGAACAAAGGTTGAAATTCCGAAAGATTAACTTGTTTAATGAGAGTAATACTCTGCTTCGGATTACACCAAGATTAATTTGGTAAGAGGTGGTTATTTTGAACAATGGTCAGTAAAGGAGGATTTTTGTATTTATTTATTTAGTACTCACCCGGTCCAGCCTCCCAAAGTGGTAGAAGGCCTTCCACAAGTTAAGGAGGATAAAAGTTCGGCGAGTCTCCATCCTTTATTTAAATTCCCGCGCTACACCAAGGTTTTACCCTCGATTTTCGATATAACGTGTACCAGGCCAAAAACATACACGGAGAATCCTTGTAGGAAATAGAGATGTAACGAATACTGATTTGGCCGAATACCGAAAATTCGGCTACCGAATATCCACTTTTTTTTAAAAAAATTTTGATTGTAAATAAAATGTTTCACAAATTTTAAATAAAAGATAAAAAATTAATAAAATATATTATTTATTAAAAGTATATTTTAAAAAACGTTAAAATTTTGATGCATTTCTGTAATATTTTCAAATATGTTTATTCTGATAAGAAATGAGAAATCATTTTTATTTTGGGATTGATTCACAGAAACAAAAGAGTCATCATTGCAGAACAGGACAATGACAGACGCAGAAAAAAATTAAGTCTGTAAATTAAAATTAATAGAAGTAAATTGCTCTTTTTAATTTTTTTAAAACTTCTAATAGCTGGGATGGAGAGTCCACTTAATTGGTGGAAAAAATGGGGAAAGTGTGAATGAGAATGATGAAAAACCCACTGTACTGACATCCTTTTCCGAGTCACCCATCATTTATTTTCTGAATCTGGTAATTTATGAAAAACAAAAGGAACTTTTTTTTCTGTAAATGCTTATAATTTATTTTTCTTACATCTTAATTTCATGTTTTACAATGATAAATGATATGTAGCATTTTTAAATACACCAAATATTTTTTTAATTGAGTAAATGTTCGATTTTCTTGATAACAAATGTACTGAAATGCAATTCGGCACATTATTCATCTTTACTAAATCTGTATAAAAGCGCACTTGTTTAAAAAAATATTATTCTGATATTTTTCGGCCAAATATCTGCTTAGTATTCGGCAAAAGAGCCGAATACCGAATTGTTGCCAAATATTTCTTACATCCCTAGTAGGAAACGGACCTCGAACCTGCGATCATCGATCCCGAAGTAGAGATCTCACCGGAAACACATCCAAGCTCTTGAAATGAAAAATAAAACAGATTTACTCTGGCTAGTCGCCGAATTTGGACCAGTATCATAACTTCAATTCTATTAAATATTAGGGCAGTAAAAAAGGCAAATAATGTTGTAACAATATAAATGGAGCATATGAAATCATTTTTAAGAGAGAGAGTTAACTCGTTATATCAAGTTGTTACATATTTGCAGCAAACACAAAAAAGCCACTGTCTTTTCCACAGTAAACTGTGCAAATCGATTGTATTGGTTGTTGCAGTACTGTCACACTGTTGTTAACACAAATTGCTCATATATTTCATAACAGATGGCGATACTGTGGTGATTTTTAAAAACAAAGTTTCAGTTGACACTTAACCATTTGCACGTGTTTGCTCCTGACATTACTGCAGAATTTAGAGAAGTTAAAAAGAGTGGACACATCCATTTGTGAGAAATGTGGTGAACGTATTTGTAATAACAAAACTAACAACTGTATTAAAATTTTTCATCGAAACTGAAATTTTGAATGTTTCATGCCATTTTGCATTATGTTACAGAAATGCAAAGGATAATATTTTGTCAATAACTTTTTATTTTAACGTGCTAAATTTTTAAAACTATATTGTCCATACTTTGAATGATGTATCCCAACATCTGAGTATTTTTTTTTTAAAATTCGGAGCTGTTGAGATATAAAGGGTTCAGTATTTTCAATTAAAGAACAAGTATTTAGATTTAAGTATCTTCAATCAATTATTTTAACAAAAGACAAAAAGCCCTTAAGCTGTTGTTAATTAAGTATGAACATATATTGTATCCTCAGAAAGCTTTCTTTGGCTACAATTTATGATAATCAATTTATTCAATAGTTTAGAAATAAGGTTAGGGAAATTTTTTTATGTTGTTCAAAGGTTGCCTAGATTGGACCACAAACTTTTGCCAAAATTGGACCACTTGAATAAGTGGGATTATTATCTTAACTCTATCGATACGGGAACGTCCCAAACGTCTTTACAAGAAAAGACGGTGGCCTTCCGAAACGTCCGAATATCACTGTGAAGTTTCCATCCCCTGTCGTTAAGTGTGATTGATTTCACACCCTCAGCGCACGCTGTTTTCGTTAGAATGGCTCGCCCAGACGGTGTTGGGAATAAGGGGTTTTCTTAGAATTTCGAGAGTGCCAGATGTCATTCCGGTTTTGAGGGGAAATGAATTTTGGATATCTTTGAAACAGGAACTGAGACGTTCCCGCATTTTAAGGTTCCTCTATTCCAATGGTCTTAGGAATCAGAGTGTTAAACTGCATGAATATCTCAGAAAGCAGTTTATAATCACTCATAAATTTGAACTGGTAGAAGTCAAAGCAAAAAACCAGTGAAAAAACACTAAGGCCATTAAATGTTGGATCAAAAAGTGTAAAAACTTAGGATATGTATCATTTGTGAGGAAACAAAGGGAGAAGAGGAAGTGATACAGTTAATAAAATCCCATAGTTAGCTTCATGCATTGCGTGCTGGAGCGAATTTGAGGATGAAACATATTTTTGCTTTAATTGTACTAAAAGAAATTGCAGGTCCAATTAGGCAACCGGTTTTCTTGATTGGACCGATGACACATTTTTTAAGCTGCTTCTTTCCTTATTTAAACATATTTCATGAAAATTTAACTTTACTTTTCTGAAGATAAATAAGTTTAAAAAATTTTTTCACTTGTTTTTTGCTAAAGTTCCTACTCCATCACTGTACATTAAAAAATGTCCTGGCAGTCGAAATTCGGTAACTTTCCCTATATTTATCTATACAGTAGACTCTCTGTTAACTGGGATCGGATTATCCGGGTTGTGGATTATCCAGACCCCCCCCCCCCCCCGAAAAAAAAAAGGAAACGCAGATTGCGGTTGTTAGAATGTGCCGAAGACCGCATTCTTCTCAGCCCTTCCTATTGTATTGGACTCGTCCAGCCGACCATGAGTCCAGCCAGACTCCAGTTAGACTGTTCTGAAAATGTGGATGAAGAAGCAGCGAAAAAGTGGATTAAAGGAGATTCGACATTGGAATGTTGCAAAATTTTAAGTGACGATGTTATTGTGTCCCGTGTAACTTATGGTTAAGAAGAAACAAGGAATTTCGAGGAATGTCCTGAAAGTGATGAGAAAAATCTTGTAAATCATCAAAAATTAAGTCGCGGTGACGCATTAGTACGCATTCAGGCGTTACGTAATTACTTGGGGTAAGAAGATGAAAACACACCTGCAGAAAAAATGATATTGAGAAATCTGTATAGTATAATTCGCTAAAATGAAAAACAAAAACAGACTTCTATCATTTCATTCTTCACCGAACAGTGAGGTAAACTACATCTCTTTTTCTTTTCAATTGTCGAATTGTAAATCTAATTAACTCTAAAATTTATTTTTAATTCCTTTTCTTTCGTATTAATTAAACTATTAATGCTTATTGTATGATAATTTTACATTTTCTATCATTTTTCCAAAATTTTTCATCAAAATTTGCATAAATTGCATTATCCGGGATATTCGCTTATCCGGAACGAAGAATTTCCCGACCATCCCGGTTAATCGAGAGTCTACCGTATTTCGACTTAAAAAGTCTTTTACTTGTTTTTTGCTAAAATTCCTTCGCGCCATCACTGTACATTAAAAAATGTCTTTTTAGTCGAAGTTCGGCAACTTTGCCTTATATTTGTCTATATTTCGGCTTAAAAAATTCTTTTACATGTTCTTTTGCTAACATTCCTTGTCCATCACTGTACATTAAAATAAGTCCGGGTAATCGAAATTTGACGACTTTCCTCTATTTTTGTCTAGATTTTTGCTTAAGGCAATTTTTAAGTCAGAAAAAATTCATTAGATTCTTTGCAGAATATATAAAATTATAGACAAAAATAGCACTTCAAAAGTTTACCTGCCAAAAATTTAAGAAAAGCAATTTTATTAAAAAGGAAGATAATTTGTTTAAAGAATGTTTCCTTTCAAATCGAACATTTATTACATTAGGATTGATAACAGATTACACTAATGTGATTCTAGGTCGGGAAAAAAAATTATCACGATATTTCGTTCCTCAATTTCTTCATTTTACCTTATCTTCTAAATATTGCATTTATTTGAGAAATTACCATTTTTTTATTTGGAATTTTTTATTAGAAAACAACCATTTCAGATACCGAAATGCCTATTATTTCTGACGAGCGTGAAAGTGAATTGAAGAAACACCTCCTCAGATGCACGCAAAATTGTAAGACAGAGTGCCTGTAAGTAATTTAACTTCTATAATTATCTAAAACAGTTAATAATATTTTTCTAAATTTTCTTTCAACGTAGATATCACAGATGAGCCGTTGTTACACATCCATTTCTTCATGCCTACCTGTAATTTAAAATTCAATAGAATTAACTCACACGTGACGTTAATCTAACATCTGTAATCGTCTAAAACAGTCAATAATATTTGTCTTCAATTTTCTGTTAGCGTAGATATCATAGATGAACTGTTGCTATACATCCATTATTTTATGCCTACCTGTTATTTAAAATTCAAAAGAATTAACTCATAGGAGTCGCATAACAAACACAGCGACATATGTCGTATTACTTATAACTGTGTGTTGTATTTCGTTTTGCTGTGACATCGTGTCCTTTCTCCAAGATACACAATGGATTCAAAAATTAAATTGGTACAGGACATTTGACTTGTATCACATGACCATAAATCGATTCGGTTTTTTATATTGTAAAACCATTCTTGACAGGCCTTCCGCATATGGTGGTTTATTTTCTGAATATTCTTTTCGTCTGTTGACTCAATTTTAGTGAGTTTCTTGCCATCCTCACCTTTAAAATCTCTGTGAAATATCAATAGAGGCGAAATGGACCAAATTTGTTGATTTGATGCATCAATAACGTTTCGCATACGTGAGTAATAGTCACGAAAAATAGCTAATATTTAAGAATACTACTATCCAGTTAATAATATTATTAACTAGCCGCCATCGGCGACCAGCTGCTTTGACCATTTTAATTAGGCTCTATTTCACCCGCTTAACATAGGAAAGACGAATAAAAAAGTGAATATTTTATTGTATTTGGCTGATAGTAAAATAAAAGACGTAATTTTAAAATTCCAGCGATGCAATTCTATATGATGAATCACAACTAATGAAATTTAAAAACTGCGTTTGAAATAATTCACCTGTCTATCTAACACACATCGATCGGGAATGATTAACGCCGTATGGTCGACGAAATGCGAAATATACAGCGCCACCTGTCAAAGCACCCGATTACGACAGAGGCCGTGCACTGAAATAACAAGTCTATTTTTCCTGGGCCAGTAAACGTCAGAGATCGATTGTAGTCAGAGCGTCGCTCCTTTTCACAAAATAATGTGCGGATTGTGTATAATGTGCTTTTATTTTCTGTTATTTTTAGGCATTTTACTATGTACGATATGTTGATTTACAATGTAGATTTAGTGACATTATAAGAGTGTTTTGCTTTTATTTTAAACAGGAAATTTCACTCTTGTAGTCAACTTGAGGCATATTAGGATAACAGTTTCTTTGATCATGTGGATGTCAACTCTCTTTCTTTGTGAGGGCTTTTAATTTTATATATATACATTAACGTTTATTTGACAGTCATATATTTTCAATCATTTATGGCATAAGTACTACAAGCCTAAAAAATGTCAATCGTTTCGTCAGGAATTTTGCATTGTATTATAGGATAAAGATTGCTAGTTAGTGTTAGTCACGGTGAGTTTAAAATATGGAGAAAACAACTTCTATTTCTTTATTTAATTTTATGTAAATATATTCATTATCGTTTATTTACAGTCTATTTTCAATCATTTATGGCTGTATCTGAGTACTCTTAGAGCCAAAAAAATTCATCATCTGTCGAAAGAATAGTATTATGGATGCAAATTGATATATAGTTAGTCAGTGGTAGAACTCTGATGAGAGAAAACAACTCTCTACCGAAGGGTCGTTTTCCTCCGCTTGTCAGACTCTCATTGCAGAACGAAATAAGGCTCATAGTTACAGTAGTGTATTGTTGCTTCCGTGAAGAAAATGTATAAGCAATTGGAACAGTGAAATTCTGGTGCACTGTGCTGTTGAAGACCAAATTTTTACCTGTTTATACTGGGAGAAAATACAAATGTGGATCGATGGACAAAAATCTTGATTGTTTGATGTCTGAGTTGTTATTCATCAAACCAAACGAGAAAATAGGAAATTAAATAGATTTGATAAAACATGCATCACTAGCTAATGATGACAGGATAAATATTTTATACTTCAGTGCACTAATGAAGAAATAAAATTGTTACTATCAACTAAGCTATTTATCTCGTGGTATCTTGCACAAAATTAATTTGTTATTCTTCTGCTGATAGCGTTTAAAATGTTGCAAATTTTAATTATACCCTCAACCTACATACATTAAAAAAATATCTAATTCTTCAAGTGCTCAAGGTTTTTTCCAATAATAATCTATTATGTACCCTTCAAAAAAAAATAAATATATATCTGCCATGAAACATTTTATCTGTTTTCTTATTGATGAATGTACGGGTTTAAATTACAAAGCTGCACCAATTAAGACTGCGAAAATGTCAATATCAAAAACAATACTATCTAAGATATCTATATCAAAACCTTTATTTTCAAAAAAATAAAAAGAAATTATTGCATTCTATGAAGAATCAAAAAAGCTGATGACCTTTATTGTCTATACTCTGAGGTCACCTAAAATTGTTGTAAATGACTGATAGTACAATATTTTATATTTAATTTCTGGCAACAACAGAACTAATAGAAAGTGTTACCAAGATGTGCTAAGGAAACATTGTAAATTGCATTTCAAATCCAATTACATCACAGTAATCCTCTATCAATTAAAGCCAATAATCTTATCAATTAAAAATAAATTATTCTTTTTTATTATTAATAAGTTTTTCTTTATCATAATAAAAAGTTATTCTTTATACTCAATATAAGTATGTGAAATTCGTATAATACGTCGTTGTTAATATTAATAGTTGGTTTAATAGTACAGTTATGCTTTGAATAATAAGATATCTTTTTAATTAAGCTAGTTCTTTTGATCAATTAATACAGTAATAGTATATTTTAATAATGTTATTTTTTATTTGATACAGTTCAATAGATGAAATCTTGTAGAAATAATCGTCGTTGTGGGGAAAAACAATAGGTGTGTAAAAATAATGAAATACAAAATGTAGTAGTTTTTCTAATGATTTATATGTTTATGACACATTTTTTTCTTGAAAAATAGATAATCCATTATCAAATACCAAAACGTTGCTTTAACTGATTTTCAACGTTGAAATTGAGTGAAAGATTTTTCTCAGAAATATAATGTTGTTTTGTATGTGCAATTTTAACAATAGTTTGTGCTTAATTGATTATCAATATTAAAACTCCATTCAGGGGTAATCGCCGAATGTTGTTTGTGTTGTGTTCCCTATTAGGAATGGACATTTCCTAATCAAAAAAATGAGTCTGTTGAGGTTCTGACGTGAGTTACGTATTCAATGTCACATGTATTTAATGTTCAATGAATCAAATCTCTAATCTTCGTCTGTCAGAATTTCCTAATCTAAGTATGTGTTAGTAAGTGACTTTAACTATGGCGTTTTCTCGTCAGGGAATTTTGATCTCAAAGATAGAAAAAACATTATCTTCTTCGAACTATATTAGTTTTGAGTATTCACTTTGTTTTTGGTGACCTATTGTTTTGAGTAAAAAGGACCTTAGGTCGATTGATAATTGATGACCGGGGCACATTCGATTAGCGTCTTGTGTATCAATGCTGAATAGCAAATACTTGCTCAATCGTCTTGAATGAAAAAAATGTAAAATGAGCTAATCTACGAGAACACGAAATAAGTATTTTATTTAAACAATGAAAATCGGTTGGATTTCTTCGAAAATGAAGAGTAGTTGTAAATTATGTTTTAATTTTTTTTTTACAAATTTATAAGAAAACGGAGGAAAAAAATTCTACGAAAACTTAATTATATCACGAAAGTTATTTTTTGTATCTTCTGTGATGGCGGAAAATTATTTGTGTTATTATTTTGCGTTTGTCACATGGCAATCACACGAAAATTTCCCTAATAATTAATTAAACTTCTTAAAAACTCCTTCAGGTATACATTCCTCGTAGCCCAAAGTATTTTTAAAACCATACATCCATTTCTTTATTATTTATAGATTATATTTTATAATAGTTTTAATAAATAAATAAATAAAATTTTCTATAATCTGATGAATGGATTTATCAAACAAAATTGAGGATTAAATGTATGAATTCATTTAAGTATTCTACTAATAATAAATCTCTTGTCAAAAAAACATAAAATAAATGGGTTCAATTTTTTATGCACAGTAGGAAATATTTTAAATGATCTAAATATGCTACGAATATTTTTCTGTTTAATGCTGTTCAGTTATTTTCCATAGCAGCAACTTGACAATTTATTATTATAGCTTTCTGCTGAATGTTTTGTAGAGAAGTGGGAGGAGCTTTTGGAAACACAGGAAAATAAATTATGTCATGCATTTTATAATCTCTAACCATACTAGATCGGCTCATAAAGCTGGATTCTTGTTACCCACTTGGCCCCCCACACCGCTCGGTTGAACACACATTGCTTTCTGATAGGAGTTTTATCGGTTGTACTCAACTACCTGTGTTTACATAATCGTTTCCATCCCAAAATAAATACTGGACCAGACCAACATAGAAATGATTATGTCTCACAACATCGGGGAAGGAATTAAACTGCAAAGCATCTATTTCTATATTCCTGAATATTTAGTAGATTGAAATTGGAGTTTTGCTTCTAAGAAATTCTGATACGTTTCTCTTGGATTCGCCAACCTGTCTTTGTAAATTCCTAATGCCCAGTTCTTCTCTGATGTGTTTTTTCATGCAAGTGTCATGATCAGAATTATACATTTAAGCATGGAAAAGAACGCCAGAGCTCTGTTTTCTAGAAAATAACAAGTTGTCTAATTTTTTTTAAACATGTGCTTCTTGCCCGTTAACTATTTCGGTTTATATTATAACATCAGTCATGCAGAACTTAAAAAAGTTCTTTCACTAAAGTAAACTACCTGTATTGTTGTAAACCACATGGAAATGTGATATTCTAATCGCAAATAGCCAAAATTTCCTCTAAACTTTGTTGATTTTAAGGCTAGCCGGCCACCAGAGCAAAAGACCATTGATCCTACTGAGTGCTTTTTCATAAATATTATTGGGAATTATTTACTTTCGTGATTTCCATAAATCAGACTTCTAAGTATCATCTGATGAGAAGAAAGAGTATATTGCTTAACTAAGAAATTTAGATATATGAATGTTTTAAAGGTTTGTTAATTTTTTTCATTATTTTCATCATTCCTACCTATTCTGTTCTTAAGTAACAAATCATTATAATTTTGAGCTAGTTTGATGTGTGTATGAATCAAGAAATAAATAATGAAGTTGTATATATTTTTAGACTTAAATAACCTTTTGATGCATTACGTAATCTTCCAATCACCATTCCAAAAGGATGTAGAAAGATTATGTAGAGGAAGTAACTCATAAAATTGTCATTGAAATAACTTTCAGCATTTTGACTAACATTGAGTGGAACTTCCACCAGAAATTCTGGACTGTTTCTTGAAATAAATTTCTATTACTCTTAAGAAGATCAGTACTTTAAAAAGTTAATGCTGTAATAAAAGATAGAGAAAAATTTAAATTTTAAAAATAAGTATTCAAATGTATCGATTTTCTTCCACTTACGATATTCAAGAACACGCTGCTGAGCAAGATAATATCAATCCTCCTTACAGATTTTCCCTCGATGATTCACTCTTCTAGCAATTCGGAGCTTCTTTCCGGTAGCAGAGACATGAAAAAAAATTGAGTTTCTTCGGCCCACCCTATTGCTAACATTCTACATAAATTTCTTCAAAAAAATATTTAAAAAGGCACAAATTATGGATAGAAAAAGGGGTTTTCAAGTGGGATATGTGAATCTTACTTTTCAAAAAATAAAATGATGTCTAGAAGTTATCAAAATGGCGTGATGAAATTTATAGCAGCGATTTGTGCAACTCAGGCTTTCTTTTAGGTTCAAGTACAGTTCGTGAATACATCCGAATGCTGACATGCAACTCAGAAGTAATTATCGCACATTAAAACCCATGAAATTCTTTATATCATGTAGTACATATGACATCAATTTTGTTTATGCTGAGGGTCGACTCATTTTAAAAAAATCTGCTACTTATTCAAACTTTTTACTAGGAATAATCGATTTGAAATGCAAATTTAAATTTCAAGATTTACATTAGTCAATACACATATAAATAAAATTTTCTCTAAATATTATTTAAGATACTTCAAACAAACGCTACCTATAAAGATTTGTCATGGGTACAAAGGTAAGAAGGAGGGCATTCCTATCCTTCCCAAGGCGAGGAAGTAACTGTCAGAGAGGCGTAGGCCATTCTTTGTGATCTTACTAGAACTTCGGTGAGCTTCGCTCTGCCTTCAAGCGGAAGATAGTGAGTAAGATGTTCTTGACCTTTTCTCTATGACGAAAATTCTAAAACGGGTTGAAAATGTTTTGTTCAACATAACTTTTTTTTTTGCCTATTATCTTTTCAACATTAGTTTGTTTCATAACTTATAGGGTAGATGAACTCAGTTTTCCACTGCACCATTGTATCTCATTGGATCTGTTTTCAATAATTACCAGTAATTTCAAATTGATAATAAGCATTCCACAATTTTAGCAACTATTTATACTATTTTTAAATCTGATTTGGTTCATTTTCTAAACATGTGACTTGTAAAAAATTAAATGCTTGATCATGTATTGTATACTCTACAACGTTAAGAATGTATTTGCAGTTTTCGTCATAAAGCCTCCTGAGACTTAAATGATTAATATAAAACTAATTAACCTTAAGGTTTCATGAGGAGGTGTTTCTTTTATTCCGGATTTCATATCAAAAGTAATTATTTTGTATTTCTAAGATTAAGGGCCAAAACTGGATAAATTTAAATTTACTATATACAAAGCTGATAGTGGTAAGACAAGTGAACACATGTTCCAGTTTTACATATACTTTATTATTGTGTTTTTAGCATTATATAAATTTAAGAATATCTGGATGAAATAAAATCAACTAATTTATTTTATTTCTAAAAAAAGCAACTGATTTACTTTTGTTTCTGGAAATAAAAGTAACTTGGATTTAGTTTGGTTTTATTTTCACTAATAGTAAATGGTCCACTAAAAAAGTAAGAAGGATTTAGGGATTTCCTATAAAAGTTTTGTACCTATCTCAAAGTTGGTAATGGTTAAGGCCATTCAAATGGAATGTCAAAACATCTCCATTTTTGAATGTTTTACTCACATTTATATTAGAAAATTTCAACTGAGAACCAGACTCGATGGGAGAGGATATTCTTTTATATGCGTTAGATTGCTCTAATTTTAAAATTGATTCTGATAAATTATTAATCGTTCAATTAAAAATTAAAATGAAAATAACATATTTGTGGATATTGATTAATGAGTTAATACACGAAATTCTGATTTGTAAAAATTTTAAAAAAAAATTCTAGGCTTTTGCAATTGCAGTTTATTCCTCTCCCCATTTTTTGTTTTTTCTTACTTATCAAAAAAATAAACGAGTATATATAGTTTGTATTTTATCAACCAAATTAAATTATTGTTTCTGCATTCCTGTTTCTTTATTTAAAAACTGAATTTGATTAAAATCAGCTTAGGTAAACTTATTACATATCTTTATAAATTCCTCAAAAAAATCACATTTAAAATAACAGAAAATAATGTATAAATATACATTGCTAATAAAATGAATGTGATATTATCTTGAAAATCAACTTTATAACTAATTTTAAAACAATTCATTAATATTTGTATATATTATGTAGTAAAACATCAAATACAGGGTAAAGAATTATTATTTCATAAAACATAAGTTGTTTCAAGTGTGTTTTTATCTTATACAGACTAAAACAAAATATGAAGAATTGTATATGCAAGTTTTTTTATCTGCCTTACCTTTTAAACAACTTCTATGGACACATGATAAAAAAGTATTTTTAAAAAAGAAAATATTGTTTATTTGTAAAATAAATTTGGAACAAATATTTTTTTTCTATTATAATTTTCTCATATCTCACTTGGTGAGAAGAAATGCATATATAGGTGCTTCGAATGCGATATTATCTTGAAATAACTTTATCACCTATTTTTAAAAACAATTCATTAATATTTGTTATATTATGTAGGAAACATCAAATACAGGTAAAGAATTATTATTTCATAAAACATAAGTTGTTTCAAGGTGTTTTATCTTATACAGACTAAAAACAAATATGAAGAAATTGCATGCAACAGGTTTTTTTTTATCTGTTTGATCTTCAAAATAAATGAACTGTTAATGCCATTAAATATACACGATTTGCAAAGATTCAAATTGAACAAACAGGATAAAAAAATCTTACCGGTGAAAAGTTCGCCAGGAATTCTTTAGATAATATCCATTAGTGCAGCTGAATGCAACACAGGAACCCATTACGTAGCGCTTTATCTTAAATTAATCTGTAAATAATAGCTTAATTGCTGAAATAAAGTCAAAATTAAACAGTTTTAAGAACGACAAAACACGATAGTTTCCAGACAAAAAACAAACGTGTTTGATTTGTTTTGGTAGTCACAATATGGCGCGGTTGCGGTTTTATGATCAATGCACTCTATCACGAATTTCAGTGCATGCCACCTCCTGTTTATTTATAGCTCTATGAGATTTGTAGGTTGATTTTTCCCAAATTCCCAAATTCTTTCATTAATATTAATAGTGTTTTAAAAGGAATATAAAAATATTTCTAATTAATTTATTAATGGATTTTTTATTTTATTTGTTATAACTGTTTAAATATTAGTTTTTTTTTATTCTGATTAATTAGTTAAAATTTTTCTTCATAGATGGAGCTAGGTGCTAGCTTCTAATTCTTTGTTGCTTCCTGTATATTTGGCGTTGCCTGGTTTACATCTAAAATTTCGGAAGAGAGTGTTAGATTTAACACACTCTATAGTATCTTTTCATTATTCATTAAGGATTTTGCATTTGCAGAATGTTTCTCTTATTCATATTGGACAGAATTCAGGCCACAAAGGGTATAATTTTGATTTATAATCTTACCCTTGACAGAAAATCTTGTCTAATGTGGAATATTTATGGTGATTGGTCTTCGATAAAGTTCGCCATTCGATTCCTCATTCATTTCTTCAGTTTTGAACATCTTATACTTTCTAAATTAATTTTTATGTGTTTTAAATATTATCGTTTTAAACTTCTGTTGATGCAATCACTTGAGGCTGTTGCATTAGTACGATTAAAGATGTATTTTCATCGTTCATGTTTAAATCTGCTGTTTCTTATCTATACTTTTCTTTCTTTTTTAATTTTAATTTTTGTTTAGTATATCTATTATTTGATTTTTGCGCGATAGATTCTTTCGGAAATCTATCTTTACATATTTGGAATATTTCTATCTGCATGCCAATACATTGTATTTTTAATTGTTTATTCTCCACAATTCTAATTGGAGACACTCATTAACTTTGTAATATTTAGTAGTTAAGGATGCGTGGTAGCAGCGTTAGGTTGTTAGTTAATTTTGAAGAGATTATTAAAAATTCTTTTGTTGCCGATAATTCAAGATGTAACGTTCTATTCTTTTTAAGGAAGCTTCAGTATAAGTATATGATGACGAAGGGGGAATTTAGCGCCTTTGAGGTAAGCAAGAAAACATGGAATGACTTCTTTTTATATTGTGATTAATCTTTCATATGACTTCAGAAATTTCTTCTTGCTAAGAAAAATACAATAGTGATACGAGGAAATTTAAGTGTCAAGTTATCACACCGTAAGTTTTTTTAAAACTAATTTTCATACATATATATATATATATATAAAGAGAGAGAGAGGATGAATATAAAAAAATTTCCGATGCCCCCTCTCTGGCGAGTATACCGTTCGAGGTGACGGAATAAAATTTTGAATGCTGACATGGTGGTTACGCGCTCAAGAATGATGTAAAAACATCAATTCTCACAATCACGGTTGTCGTCACAAAATGTCGAAATGTCGACCTACTTTTTTCATGGAAACGGGATGCTTACTGTGAACAACTTAGAATGGAATGGTTTTTGTAGCGCGAAAAATGGTGGGATTAGACAGAGCCGAAGAAAAAAGTGACAACAATCAATAAAAGACAGAGAAGCAATAGTAAAGCAAACATTTTCATGTTTCATAAATTTTAGATGTGTCCGCACTCCAAACAATGACATTTTGCATGTGGCAGTACTATAACAAGTACATGTGGACAGGAATATGTCGAATCTCACATTGGATGGCATCTTGCCAATCAGACAGAGTGTTCAGATTTTATGCGTGCACTTTGGATTTGAGGTATCCTCACAGCAAGAAATCCATTGGAGTAAGCTTGAGTTATATTGACTGCCACGGGAACATGAAATGGTTGGATAGTTTTGTCACCAAAGTGTTGCGTTAACAAGAGTTTGAGAGAAAAACCTAAATGTGGGACCCATCTTACATCCACACGAAGTTAGACAGAACACTTCGCTGTTGTAAATTGAGAATGACTTAATCGATCAACATTGATTCATACCGAGCACTCGTTACCTTCCACGTCCGTAGACTTTGGGAAGTAATCTCTTCAAACGGAAGTAATGAACAAGGACGAAGGTACTTTTTATCCCGCACCACACAATCACTTTTGACTTTTGTTTCGTGTAACGGAAGTGCGACCACGTCATGAAGATTCGTTACTGCTAGGTAAACACAGCTTTTTTAATTAACTTTACCAGTCAACGAGAAAGGTGCCTTGTCTATCCATAGAATGTATAAAAGCCAGCTGTTGTCAGTGTCATACCGGATGAAGAATGCACTATCAAAATCCAACCATCACTCATCATCCGCTTGCAGTACTTTAACACGCTGTAACCGATACAGAAACATTCGAATATCAGAGCTCAGCATTCTGCGGGCCGTAGAATTCGGAACGCCCAGCACGCGTGAAAAAACTAGTGCGTTTGTATCACGATCTTCATCTATCACCTGTTTCATTTCTGCAACATCCTCAACGGGAATGGAACGTCGTCCAAGACGAGATCGATCACATGTGCAACCAGTTTCTTAAAATGTTCATATGAAATCCCGCACATTTTGCACAGAACAGGGACCTCATCGCAGCTGGTGGTTTCTACTGGAGATACCAAAGCCTCTGCGGCATTTTGTCCATTCAGATAATAAAGCTTTACCATTTCGCACAGTTGTTTCACTGCAAGAGGCAAAAGTAATGTGACCATACGTCACGTTTCGAACGGGAGAGTCCCGTTTTTCGGTAGCCTGTCCCGTTGTCCGCAAACACAGCTTCGGGACGCCCAATTGTCCCTTTTCAGAAAGACAGCAAGCCACGATAAGAATTTCATACAATAACAGGCCAAAAATTAAAAAATTCCGACGATAATCGGCGATGACGGAGCATGCGCTATACTTGTCACACATATGTAATTTGGTCAGAAGCCTGCGATTTCCAGGGTTGTAGTTGAGCCGGGGTGTAGTTCCGAAACTGCTTTTTTTCACGAGAAATAAATAAGAAAAAATGTTAAAACAGCACAATTTTTGTCTCATAGGTTAGAGCGTCCCAGCGCTGCTTATTTTGAGACTACACCACTGGCTATCTCACTCTTAGTTCTAACTTCATTACGCCGCATTAAGAAGTGACAGAAAGAAATCCTGGATATGTTCCAACTGAAATTTAACAGGTGAAATTGTTCAAACATTTTCACGCCAATAATATAAATCATAAAAACTCTCGTATAATGATTGAATATATTCTATGTCTGCCCGGCACTAATTTACCCGTGAAAAGGATCTTTTTCCTTATAAATGAGTTTTCGACGAGCTAAAAATTGCAAGTCGCAATTTATAAAACAACGTTAATTACTAAAGTAAATTTTAAGATATCCTGCCAAGAACTTCATTCTTTTTATAAATCTACAACACTTACACTGAAGCAAAAATGTATGTTTCAGAAAAAGGCAAGATCACATCAATAATTTATTTTCAATCGTCTTTTCATGAATAAATAAAAACTGAAGAAATATGTGTTTTCTTAAATTCGCATAATAAATCCTAAAAACTTTTAAAATGTCCCGTTTTGAGAGAAAAAAATAAATGGTCCCTTTAGGCAAAGGGCAAGAAAGCAAGACACATAACTTAAAACCAAGTGCTTTTTTCTTTACGGAAGTTGATGACATCAGCCATGACAGTGTCCTACGTCAGAGCTGAAAATCTGCATATCTTCTTATCTTCTTCTGGTTCGAGAGAGATTCAGTAGGCAGTCTCAGAGCAGAAGACATGGTGTGGACTGTGATGTCAAAGGAAAATGAATTCGTATTCTGATGAACGCCGTGGTTGTTTTCGCTTTTTACTGTCACTGCGCTGCCATTTTTCATGCTAAAAATACAGTAGCAACTCCATTTTAAGTTTTTTACTGTGAGGATGACGCGTGAAAAAAGTAGGCGTTGCCTTATTGAATATTTCGAAAAATTATTCTGCATCCGTACCTGTGAGAGCTGAACTATAGTTTTTCTCATTATTCCTGAGCGAATGCCGTATAATAGGGGAGAGTGGGCTAATACTCCAAGAGGCGTAAGACCGGAACAGTCAGTATAGATGACTCCACTGATTAAGATGATAAAAATACGCCAGACTTTGATTATTTATATTTTAATGATTTATTTTCGAATTTAAATAAAGAAGAAGGGTTAACACAACTTACAAGCTGCCTTAGATGTGCCCACGAAAGATGCAGTGGCGCAGAGGAAGAAGACAACTGCTTTACATGTGAATTTTGTAATTAATATTCTTAAATTCTCATATAAAGTAAAAATGATTTTAACTTTAACACTAAACCTTATTTCTCATAACATTGACATATGTGCCCGGTTTTACCCCACTAATTGGGAAAAACTGGTAGTTTGATTTTTTTTTTTATAAAAAAGCATTGATAAAAGAAATAATGAAACTGTGACTTTTCTGGAAATATATATTGTACTCCTACAAACAATAAATATTTTAGTAAAATTTGACAAGATCTATGCCGAATATTTTAGCTCCAACAGGCCTTCGAACCTTAGCTACCCGGTTTAACCCCACTTACCTCTACCTGCTTTCAAAATTTTATTCCGTTCCCTCAAACGGTTTGTTCTCTATGGTGTCATATATCAGCAAAGTTCTTTTTATATAATCACTCTGAACAGTGGCACTTGACAAATTGGAAAGTTTCACACTCAGGTCGTAGGTTATTAGAATTTTTTTCTAGTCCTTAAAATTTCCTATTAAAATTAAGATAAAATATTGTGTAGAATTCTTCTATAGTTTGGTTAATTCAATATCATAACTAAAATCAAGCTAGTTCCCAAACGAATGAAAATACAGCTATGAACTTTCATTACAAAAAGGAATATCTCAGAGTTTCGGAATTTTGGAGAAGTGTCGTGATGCGTGTGTAGGTAGTCAAGGTGAGTCAAGAGACATCTCCGTTCTGTCACGAATGTAGTGTGTCCCTTGGATTGAAAATTTTGAATTGATGTGGCGCGTAGGTCGTGAATATCTTCCCATGTTCCATGAAGACTTAAGGGAACTAGCAGCTAGAATCATATGACCTCTCTACACTTCTGAAACTCTTTGAGATGCTCTTTCATGCAGTGGAAATGTCACAACATTTTTTTTGCTTGGCACTACAGGATTCAGGAAACCCACCATGACATTACGGACACACATTATATAAATTTCTAAGCTTGCTGTTACATAAATCACTTTAATTAATCTTACTACAGAATATTTAATAAAATAATTATTCTCTTGCACATGAGTATAAATGTGTGTTCATTTTTTTATTTCTTTTAATTTATATTACAGCAAGGAAGAAACACTGGTTGGTAAGTATTACCGTTTCTTTTATACCATTTAACGATTAATCAACTTTTCAACCAAATACCTTTTAAGCTTTTAAAAATTTCAAGGGAAACGTATGAAAACTCAAAATACGTGTATCACAATAAAGCTTAAAAAGAATCAACTAGAAAAAGTAGAATTTTTTTTTTAAATAATAAAATTTAACTTAAACTTTAAACACAATCAACCAAATAACAAAATTTAAACAATAGAATTTAGATAATAAAATTTGTACAATGATTATACAATTTAAGTACCGCGCAATTGCGGGCAGCATACAAAAAACAATGAACAATGGAAATCAAAATCATTCAAAGATATTAAAAAAAACTAATATAAACTCAGAATCGAATGAAACAAACTAGGAATGCATTCTAGTCCATTTTATCAAGGACTAAGGACTTTATTCGAAATGGATTCAAAATATTTGGGAAATTTTTCAGTTATAATCTTTCATTACGCAAAATATAGCTTCTCTTAGCGCGAAATTTCCCAACAAAAGACAAAGGAGATCTGTACATCTAAAAAGCATTAGTTTATGTATCAGAATAACTTTTACTTACCCACTTAGGTGTTATGCAAAATATTCAAATTTCTGATTTAAAATCTCCGTTTAACACATGGAATATACAAGTGCATTCTTTCACCTTCTTCTGGTATTCCTCTAATTTAGCTACACTTGCACAGCAACAAGTGTCACAAATTTATTGTAAAAAGTAAATATCTTCGACATCATCAGAGAGATATAAATAATTTTCAGCATTGTTTAAAAAATATATCAACTTTCGTGAAGCAGACATCTTTAGACTATCAAGAGTGTGTCCCTTCTGAGGCTTCTTGTGGTGAAATATATATTTGCTCACTTTTCTAAAATGTTTGAAACGCAGCTATATACTTAAAGAAACAAAATATAGAAAATCATTACTGAATTTATACAGTAAGTAATCGATCGGATGAAGTACATAATACACCATTGGAAAAGAATCGATGACTGCAAATGATACTACTTTAAACCACATATCCATACTGATCATACAACACTGAATAACTTTTTTCAAGATGTAACCAAAAATAATTTTGAGAACAAGAAATTTATGTTTCAAAACTTCGATTTATCAAGTGCATGGACATTTGAAATGCTTATTCAAGTATTTCTTCAACGGTTCTAACATGTTTAACTCTATTACTAATCAATAATCAAATAAGGATCAATAAAAGCAATTCTATAATTTTTATTTATGTTAATTATAAATTCATATTTTGTTACATTCTCAGACCAAGGAATTCCTTTAAGTGAAATCTATCAAATATATTAATATAAAATAATTCATATGATCTACCAAAATAAAAAAATAAGTTTTCTCTATATTCCAATTCCTATAAAAGCCTAAAAATAATATAGGAAACTGTGCAAAAATTGCATTAGTTTCATATGCTTCAAATAATAGCTTTTTCTTCAAAAAATAAGTTTTGCTGGCTTTATTAAAATTTATGTACAGGCAGCCTAAATCATTAAATTAAAATCAGTAAGTTATTTATTTTATTGTGAACCTTTGGAGGAATTATTATTACGAAAATTTCTTGAATAATTTTCAGTTGGAAATTACTCATTAAATCAACGGATTTTCATCCAAAGGAAAATCCTTTAATTTGATTATTAATAACATTATTTCTTCGACAGGACTAGAATTTTAATCTTTGCAAAAAATACTGAAGTCACAGTGATTCGCCATGTTCCTCTCTATGGCGTAAGTACTGATATAAAAAGTATTTTTTTATGAATTACTACATAGTACAGATAGAGATTTTGAGCAGCTTCGTTGGAGTAAAAACTAAATTTTATCGGATATTGTTCAAAATATCATAATCTCTTATTTATTCGGCCCAAATTGATTCCTCAGAAACTGTTGTATTGCTTAGCGCATTGTCTAGAAAAATATGTCTGACCTATTAAGAATTTTTTAAAAAATACATTGCACAAATACAATACTAGAAACCGATACCCCTCCTCTTCCTCTTTCGTTATCTTTCTTTACAGAAAAAAATTATAATTTGTACGGAAAGAATGTTTTGACACTAAAACAGACTTCTAAAGAGAGAGATTTGAAAGATGCAAAGTCCGCTTTCGTTGCCGGTATAAGCCATTTGCTAATGACTGTCATAAACTAGAAGATTTGTGCTCGTTTAAGACAGGCTTTTAGCTTGCCAACAATATATCAGATATGATTGCCACAGATTTATTAACGAAAGTTGTAGTAGAAAATATCATGCACATTAGCAGAGTGCTTAAGAAATAATAAAAAAGCATGAAAAACAGAAATGATGAATCAATTGACACTTACTTTCGTTTTGAAAAATATAAAAAATTCAATTCCAAAATTAAGTACGAAAAAGAAAGAACCATTTTAACGAAAACGAAAGTAAAGATCTCCAAGAAATGAAAAATAAATTAATTCCATTATAACTTCTATTTGATATTAACGGTGTTCCGCGTCGATGAATTAACATAAAATAAAAAAGAAAAGAAAATGATAAATTCAGATGAAACAAACCCTGTTATAACTCCTATTTTCATATTAATTCATCACAGAATCAAAACAGTATCCCGTGTGTTGTATATGTTAATTTGTAGACTGAGCGTCTGAATCACTTTGGTACGTAACCAAATCCCTGAGTGTTAGCGATTTCAGGGTGTAATTCTATTGCTAGCTGCTTGGCCCGCCGTTGCACAGGCTATCTCGAATGATGCCTCGCTCCCTGGCGGAGAGAAGAAGTGAAGTCACATGACCAGCGTTGCTGGGAATCCATATTTTTCATTTGCCCGTGTCCAGTTTATAAACGCATAAAGCAAGATGCATTACATACATGAATTCTCAAAGTTAAATCTCACGGAAAGGGAAATTTTTTTTAAAAAATCCTATTTGAGCGATTTAATTTACACTGTTTCTTTATATCAATTACCAAAACCCGCACAAAACACCATCCACATTGCATTGTTGAGAGTTCCATATCGCATTGTTGGAGTTTTCAACAATGAAAGAGAAACATGCAATTAAATATTTAATTAAACATTGAAATCGGTTGGGATTGCGCTGCAACAATGAAAAGTATTGTTGTAAATTAGTTTTTAGTTAATATCTTTTTTACTAATTAAAATTTCGGAATTTAATTGGTCAAAATGGATTCCTTGAATTATTCCCCATCTTTTTGTACTTTCCGCACGCTTCTCCATTTAGCGGTTCGTGAGAAGATAGCCGGACATAGATACATACGTTTGTTTATCTTCGGGTTTTAATATATGAGATACGTGGAGTTATTAAAATAGTTTTGAAACACAAAGCACATCAGCATATGTATAAATGGTCCCTTATTATTTGAGGGGAAAAAATACAACATTTCAAATCATCTTAATTTTATCTCCAATTATTTCATGCAAATCTTTAATCAGACACTTTGGTTAATTTCTATTATGACCGTCACAATTATTGAATCGTTAATTGCAAAAGCCACATGATTTAATAATAATAAAATGCTGGGAGTTTTTTTATGTGATTTTTTTACCAGGTAGAGATTTTATGCATCTGTAATGTGTCTTAACTTGACTCATGTGGTATCTGCAATCTATAGGATTGCCATACGTTTTGCATATACGGAACTGTCACAGTATTTCAATATATAATTCTGTATTACTATTTGTGCCGTTTCAGTTCCGTTCTCTCCCAAAAATCATTTGTCATTACACATTAGACTCCGCTTAATGTGATCGTTTCCTGACTTAAGAATTTTCATAACATTAACCGATTGAGAACAATAACCGAATTGTGTAAAATCAATTAAATTTTTATCACATCAAGGGAAAGGAAACAGAATGGAAAAGAAAAACTTTTACCTCAGGGCTATTTATAAATTATTTCAAAAATAAAAATTTTAAAAAATCATTAATTTTTGGTTGACGATAATTATTCCTTAACATTTCATTTATATTGTTCTCACTAGTCTGTTTTTCAATTTGTTGAACGATGCTGCACGCCGCTTTCCCGTTTTTTTTTCGATGCTGCGGCCTCATTTCGGCCTTCGTTGGAGGGTTTTCGTCAACACATTTGTTTTCTTCAACACATTCGTCCCCGTCGGAATGACCAACTTTTATTGCTTGGTCTTGCTCACAAACAGCCTGACAATTTTCCCAAGTCTGTTAGTGTGGCAGCTACTGGAATGTTCTCGTCAATGGACATTCCTTCTTCATACTCTTCCTTTTGCATACCTTAAGGAAGTTCAATGACAATTACCGACGATCACGTCCCTTAAATAGACGATCCCTGTTAAATAGACGACCTTCAAAGTGAGGTCATAAAAAATAAACCCCAAAACTCTGGGAACGTGTGAGGGAAAGTGGCCCCGGGTCTTTCAATCACACGTTCCCAGAAACCCCTTACAAGTGGAGCTAGAAATTCTTTTCCCAGTTTCCCTTACAAGTGGAGCTAGAAATTCTTTTCCCAGTTTCCCTTACAATTGGAGCTAGAAATTCTACGAACGTCAATCATTAGCGCTGGTTGAAAATGAGACATCGGTCAATTCTCTATTTCAAAACTGATAACATTAAACGATGCAGTGATCACACTAAAAGAATAATTTTGTGTGCATTTGAATACGTCGGTTCGGGACCAGAGGTTTTTGATAATATAAAGCGAATGATAACATTTACCGTTATCACCTTAAAAGGATTATACTGTAATTTTAAAATAACTTGCGTCCAACTTTATAATTACTTGAAGAAAGAGAATGATAAAATTAAGTGATAAATTAATGAAAGAGAATTTAAAATATGACTGGGCTAGAAGAGATTAGCGTTGCATCACTTTTATTATCCTACGTGTTCATTTTATTAGATTACTTAGACTTTATACATTTTTTATCAGAGTAAAATAAAATTTTACCAACCCAGCAAGTCACGCAACTGAACGGTGCTGCCTTC